>ML818353.1:59856-101502 GCA_009831015.1 Picea engelmannii | reverse complement strand
TTATTTTAAAAAATATTCCCCCAAATTCTATCGGATAAAATTATTTTACCTTAAAAATCGCCAAAATTTTATAAAAACTATATAAAATCCCTAGAAATTTGAATATTTTTACAAAAATATCACCAATCATTTATAGTTGGCATATGAAGGATCGATAAGATTCGCCAAGGTTTCTACATTTTAAAACAAATTTCCATCCTTAAAATCATCGCTGCTGCAAATTTATGAGGGAAATGAATTCAATGAAAAGTCCTAGGCATAAAGAGGATATATACAACATATGTGGGAGGTAGGGCGCTACTTAGTATGTTGAGGAAAGAAGGAATATTTGATGTGTGGGCACACATCTGTTAGGAAAATAGTTTTTTAACTGTACAATGGTACATTGATGAACGATTGGTGCTCGGTTTACCCTTATGGATTCATAGTTAGGCTTGGGGTAATAAGGAAAAGTAACTTGGTTGTTTTGCATCTATGGTTGGATTGAACATGGTTGTTCCTTTTGTTTCCAACTTGTTGTTATAGATATGTATATTCTACTCTATTTTTTCTAACTGGGTTAAAAATACAATTTTATTCGAGCATGACCTTAAAAAATGAAATAGTTTCTCACAAAGTGATGTTACTTAAAGAAAAATGTTTTTTCTAAGTGTTAAAATTATAGCTAATTATGACTTAATTGAAACTAAAGTTGGACAAGAAATCCCTATGCAAATAAAAGAACCCAAAATTGAATACTAAATGGTCACTTTTAAAATGATTTACTTAAAAATATATATATTCAAAAGCCAAATTAAAAAAAAAAAAACATAAAAAAATGGAAAAAAAAGACTAAATAAAAATGTAAAAAATTTAAATTTTGAAAAAAAAAATATAAAAAAAGAAAAAATAAATAAAATTGACGTGAAAAACAACAATTTTAATATATATAGTAATGGGTCATCCCTAGTCTCCCCATTGCCCCATTCTCCATAGTTTTATTATATATAACTATATATATTATATAATTATAATATATAGATAGATAGATAATTTTTATTTCTTTTATATTGTTTATAAATTTTAATAATTTTTTAAGTTTTTTAATATTTTTTTTTTTTTTAATTTTAAGTTTTATTTTTAATTTTGTATTAAATTTTTAGGTGTTATATATATATATGTTTGTTTTTTTTAAAACCTTTTTAAGTTTTTGATTCATAAATTTGTTATTTTATTTTTTTAGTTATTTTTTTCTATTTTATCTTAGTTTATATATTTTTTTAATTATTTTTTTTTTTAAATATTTGTAAATAGTGTTATTTAATTACAATTATTTTCTATGTATTGAAGTAATTACCTATTGGAGATGGGCACAATTAATCACCTTTTAATTTAAAATTCTAATATTTACCTAATAATGTTTTTTAATATTTACCTAATCATATTAAGAAATTACTGTACCACCATATGATTGCCACGTTTAACTGATTAACCTTTGGAATTACCACATTTAAGATTAACTTTTGGATTTCCTCAGCTCTATGTCCATTTCGCATTTCAATTCACATAACTTTAGGCGTTCACCAGCCGCAACACCAACCACTTTGCAGTTGTGCTAGTGCTAAAACATGTGTTAAAATGATGGTTTCCTCTATATTTAAAAAGTATGTAACCATAAATTAATTAAGGAAACTAAAAATCTTAATTTCAAAAAAGTAAATAGTAAAAAAAAATTAAGATTGAAAAAAGAATAAAAAAATGACTAAAAAGTGTTTTGAAAAAAACAAAAAAAAATTGAAAATAGATGAAAAAACAAGCATTGAAAAATGTTGAAACACTATAGATCATAAAATTTAAAATATAAAAAAACACTAAAAAAAGGGGATATAAAGTTATGGTCAAATTGGTAACTATATTTAGTGAAGATAATCTACATATTAATACACTCTTTAAAATTGCAAAGAATGTTAAGAGATTGTTTATATCGATTAAAATACATATTTTGTTATAGTTATTGAATTTTTTAAAACACAAGATAAATGATGGAAACATAGATGAACATAATTAGATTAAAGTGCTATGCATTGTATGTACCTAGAATTATTAATATTGATGATATTCAATATAGAGTACTTTCTTATAATAAATGTTGTGTATAACAGAGAAAAATCCTTTCAGTAAAGGTTTTTATCCAAACATATCTATATATATATATATATATATATTAGTATTTCTTGAACCAAAATAAAAGAATTTAAACAGTGAAAAATAGATTATATAAAGAAGTAGAAAGAATACTCTTCATTTATATTGTCAAGGAAGAAACCCAGTCTTTTATAAATAAGAAAGATTCCCTTTAAAGGGGACCATTGATATTAGTCATCCAAAACTTTTATTAAAAACAGAACTGTTGATTTAGCTCACTGTGAATGTTTTTAATAACAAAACTACAGGCATTTGTAGAATGTTGGAAACCTGAAAACCTTTCTCTTAACCTCGGGCATCCGAGAGCGTGGATTATTTATTTACCTGTAAGTAAACAAAGGAGAATTATTAGTATAATGATATTGGAATTCAAGAGTTAAAATATATACATTAAATAAGTAATTGGTCTTACCCTTCATTCTCAAGGACTATCGTTTCTCTGGAAACCAAGAACGTTTAAAAATCATTTTCTAGTAACGAAAACTGACCCGGATTACTAGTATGGTAATACCCAATGCAGTAGTATTAATAAGAATGAAAATGACTTAAGAAATTACTTGGGATGATTCTGGGGTTGGTGCCGATTCCGGAAGGAGGCTGATGAAACACCAAGTGAATAATTATCCCTTTAACCTCTGATGGGTTCTCTCGCAAAACAGAACGATCCATCATCAAAATAATATCCAAAAGTTTCTCGAAAATAAAAAAATGATGTATAACATTGGTAATGCACAAGAAAGAATGCAATATGACCAGAGATATACTTATCTTACTTGAACTTATTGAACAAAATCATAACAATCTCCCAGAAGAAATGGATTATTGAACCTCTGCGATGAAATTTTCGTAACCACTTAAGAAATGGATTCAAACGATTTTAAATACAAAAGAGTTCAAATTTTAGATGTTGCTTGACTCAAAGAATAATCTCACAATCCTAAGACTAACATAAGGATGAAGGAGTCGAATTCATGTTGACGAGCTATAATGGTACTAAGGTTTTTGTTACCTTGAATTTTTTTATTAGCGAAATTTGGGGTAAGTTACACATTGATGATAAGAAAACCTCCCTACTATATGCTTTTAATTTAGGCACAAATTTGATCTCAAATGCTTCTAATAAACACTTTACTGTTTCAATATATTTTGGATAAGAAAATTATGTAGGAGCTATTAAAATAATAAATGATTAAAGTATACATTAATACATTAATTGAAAATGACTATGATTAACTACTATTATGGTTAACTTTGGTATATTTTAGTTGAAGATGGGAAGGAAGGAAAGGTTGATCATCATGATTACTACGAAAGACTTATACCTATTGGAGATGGGCACAATTAATCACCTTTTAATCTAAAATTTTAATCTAATGGCTAACAATTGAAGATGTTAGCACATTCTTAGTCGTCCTCCCAAATCAATGAATGTGATTTACTCTTCATAACTTCCTTGTATTTTTGAATGCATAAGTTAACCTGTTTACTTTTTAACATTTACCACCATATGATTGCCACGTTTAATTGATTAAGCTTTGGAATTACCACATTTATAATTAACTTTTAAATTTCCTCACCTCTATGTGCATTTCAGTTGTCCAGGAGGAAACTTTGGCATCGCCTTTCATTGTTCACCAAAGTGGCTGTGCTAGTGGATAATTATGGTTGAATTTGGTAGACCATGACCATGGTTAATTGTGGTTGACCTTGGATTACCATTAATTATGGTTGACCATGACCATAGTTAACTTCCATAGACCTTCATTGTGATTGAACTTGGCTATCCATGAACTTCACTATGGTTGACCTTGGTTGATCAGTAATACATTAATGTATATTGTAATGAATTAATGAATTAATACATTATTAATTAATATGTTACTAAATTAATAAAGTATCCATACACTAATAAAATATTATATTAATAATACATTAAAAAACATATTTAAAAGATTAAATACATTAATAAATAAGTTACTAAAGTATTAATACATTAAAATATTAATAAAGTATTAGTACACTTATCAACTAATACATTAATAACACATTATTAAAGTATTATATTAATAAAGTTGTAATACATTATTAATACATTATTAAAGTAATACATTAATAACACATTATTAAAGTATTAATACATTAATTAACAATTACCATGGTTGAGAATGGTTGACGATGACCATGTTAACTTTGATAGACCTTGGTTGACCTTGGGAAGGAAAGGGTGACTATGGCTGACATGGTTATTTATGATTGACCATGGCCTTGCTTCACCATGACCTTGGATAATTATGATTGACCATGACCATCATTAATTGTGGTTTACCTTAGATTACCATGATCATGGTTAATTATTGTTGTTCATGACCATGGTTAAATTTAATACACCTTCACCTTGGTTAACCATGACCATGGATGACATTCACCATGTTTGACCTTAAATATGACTAAGGTTGATCGTTACCTTAACTATGGTTGACTATTGTTGAGCATGATGAAGAGTATTGTTTAGTATAGTTGACCTTGTCCATGGTTGAATATGGTTTTTCATGGTTGACTATGGTTAACCATGGTTAAGATTGACATGATCCAAGGTTTAGTATGGTTGAACATGGTTGAGTATTGCTTACCACGGTGGACTATGGTTGATGAGGGTTGACTATGGATGACCATGCCCATGGATGAAATCCGCAGACCATGTGGAGATGAGTATGTTTGACATGTTGATTATGTTTAACCTTGGTTTAGTATGGCATTATCACATTGGAATGTTGATTAGGTTTTGTTTGTTAGATTGTGACATTAGGTTTTGTTGGTCACATGACACAGTAAGGTTATAGTCATTAGATTGTGACATATGTTTTTTTCTTCTCACATTATGGCATTGGAATATGTTTTTCACATTATGACGATGAATTATGTTCATCACACTACGATGACATGAAATTGTTGTCTCATTGCAATGTTGGGCTATGTTTGTCACATTGCGACACTCGATTGTGTACATCTGATTGTGACAATGGGTTATGTTCATCACATTGCAACATATGGAAATGTTCTTCACATTATGATGTCAGGATATTTGTGTCACATTGTGACTATGAGGCTATGATCATCACTTTGCGACGATGAGGCTATGTTCGTCACATTGCAACCAAATGGCTATGTTCACACATTTTGACAATGGGGCTATGTTCGTCACAATTCGATGACATGGATATGTTCGTCAGAATGTGACATTACTATGTTTGTGACATTGTGACGCTACTATGTTCATCATTTTCCAACATCTTATTTTGTTCAAAAAGCTTAGAGATAAAGTTGCTCAATAATAACACAACTTAAACATCGCTAGGGTTTATAGCCTTGCACCCAACCGCCTCTCATGTAACTTCTACGCATATGGAAATCGAAGGAGAGGGGCACTCGACCCCCTCCTACAACACTGTCACGGCTAAGGAACACAACCCATATCACTTCAAATGGTCTACTTTCAAGCTACCATACGAAATGCGACAGGCCTATTCCTACGCTTTTGGATGGAGGAAGAGATCTCGAAAGATAAGTTGTTGGACATCAATCTTGGAAATAGTCATCCAAAGTCCAATCACACTTGAGAACCAGGAAAATTCATTTCGCAAGCCCCCATAACCCCCAAATACATCATTAGCTCCCCAAGAATAGAAGACCATAAACAATATATGAGGGATTTTGCACTGATCGGGAAATTCGTGGGACTTTGGCCCTCGGAAAAAGACCTGGTTAAATGGATTCAACACTGGTGGAAGACAAAGGGTCACTATGACCTCCAAATTGGATCAAAAGGCTTCTTTACAATAATCCTACACAACCTGGAGGACAGAAATCAAATGTTCGAAGGAGGGCCATACTTCTACAACTCGACAGGCCTATTCCTACGCTTTTGGATGAAGAGATTCAACCCAGACAAGGAATACTTGTCCTATACCTTGGTCTGGCTACAACTATACTCACTCCCACAGGAATTCTGGCTTGAAGAGATCCTGGCAGGAATTAGCAACACCATTGGAACCTACGTCAAAGACTCGAAGGAAATAAGACAATGAAGGTATACTATTTATGCCTACATCTATGTATATTTGAATATCTCTAAACCCCTCCCCGGAGCCATTACCCTAGATTATCAAGATGAAGAATGATCCCAAACCCTTAACTATGAGAAAATTCCCTTTCGCTCTCACAAATTCCACGAACATGGGCATCTCTTCCATGAATTCCCTTTAAATAACCCTACCAAACCTTCCTTGGAAGACCCTGACAAACCCAAGGATGGTTTCACCCAAGTCATGGGTCGGAGAAGATACCCTACTAAAAAATCCCCACCTCAGACCACCCCTGGAACCCCTATCAAAAATTCCTTTGAGGCCCTTCAAACCACCTCGAATACCCCCTCCTCCTCAATTGCCCCACTGACATCCCCAGGGATCAACACCAATCCTAACCTTCCTGACCAAATTGTCTCATCCCCTTCACAAGACGTTGTCAAGGACCCCTCTCTTCCTAAAAACCTTGGACTCAAAATAGGAGATCCAGATCTGTACCTGGAGGATCAAGAACTCATGGGTATATAGATATGGCACATATGGAACAAGACTATCACAAGCAGCAACTCTACACCATCACGCAATACCAATTGCACAAAGTTCACAAAGGCTTCCTTAATTCCTCAGCAGGGGGTTCAACCTGAGCAAGATCGAATCTAGGAATCCAAAAAGGTACCTCAAAGGAGCAACATAAACCTACAAAAGATGAGAAAAAAAGAGGACGAAATCCAAAACATCAACTCATTCAAGATGTTGGCAACTTCCTAGTCAACTTAGGCAAAATAAAACTTATCTAGGACAACTTCCCTCCCCTCCAAACCCCATCGTCCTCATGAATATAATATCCTGAAATATAAGGCGACTTAACGCCAAGAGTAAACAAGGTTTTCTCAAAGAAATAATAAGGAAGGATTAGCCAAACATATTTCTCCTGCAGGAAACAAAATGTGTAGGAGAGGAGGCTTCATCCACTCTTCAAAAATGCTGGAGGCAGTCCCAGTAGGTAGTTGTGGACTCTAGAGGGACAACAGGTGTCTTAGCGATACTCTGGAATCCAAGAAAAATTATTTTGAATGACTTCTTCACCTCCAATTGGACCATAACTACATCCTTCTGCCTCATGGGTTCAAGCAAACAGGGCTACATTACAAATATCTATGGTCCTCCACAATCAGGAGACAAGGAAGCCTTCCTTCACCACTTGGTTTGGATAACCGAACATATTGGACCCCATTGATGGATCCTTGGAGGGGACTTTAATATGATCACAGGTCTGGAGGAAAAAAAGGTAGGCACTCACATCTTGGGACATGACAGTGAGCTTTTCAAACACACCATTGATATTCTGAAACTCATTGATGCTAGCACGAACAATGGGCCTTTCACCTGGTCCAATAGATGCTCCAGGGAGAAACACGTATCCAATAGACTGGACTGCTTCCTCATATTGGAATCCATAATGTTGGATAATCTAGCCTGGAATGCCACAATCATTGACACTCCAGGGTCGAAGCATTGGCTGATACAACTGATCCTCAATATTGGGGGCACCCCAGGCAGAAATCCTTTTCACTTTGAAAAATTCTGGCTAGCACACCCAGACTTTCAAACAAATATTCAGTAACGGTGGGAAAAGGAAACAATACAAATAGGCACCCCGATGTATACATTTCAACAGAGGCTCAAAAACCCCAAGCTTCAACTCAAATATTGGAACAATACCACCTTCAGAAACATCATGCAAACGTAGGCAAGTATCAACCACAAAATGCAAACCCTCCAGCAACAAATTCTCTCTCAAGGACTGACGGATTCCCTAAAGGAGAAGGAACTAAAACTAAGCCACCAGATTGCAGAAAGACGAAAGTAGGAAGAGATACTCTGGCGACAAAAAGCTTACATCCAATGGATAAAAGAGGGGGGGAAATACCAAATTCTTCCACAAATCCATGATTCAGTGCAGGCATACAAACTACATCACCCATCTAATATTGGAACAAGGGATTGAAATACAACACCATGTATATATAGAAAAAGAGCTTCTCACCTACTACAAAAATCTTCTGGCGAAACCCCCAATCGACAGGAGGCATGCCAATGATGCAATCCTCAGAAAGATCCCCAAGGCAGTAACTTAAGAGCACAACGACGCATTCATGAGACCAATCACTCAGGAGGAGGTCGATCAATCTCTCAGGGATACCCCATAGGGCAAAGCTCCCAGACTAGCTGGTTTCACCTTAGATTTATTTCACCACTACTGGAGCATCATTCAAAAAAAAAATTGGGAAATCATTGAAGACTCCAGATGTTCTGGGCAGGTTCTTCAATCCCTCAACGCGGCCTTTCTTACCCTCATACCCAAAGAGAACAACAACACCTCCCCCTTGCACTTCAAGCCTCTTGCCATCTGCAAAGTCATCTACAAGCTCCTCAAGAAAATCATTGCAACTCGACTCAAACCTATCCTCCCATTCCTCATATCCTCGGAGCAGTCCGACTATGTGGAACGTAGAAATATTTTGGATAGTGTCATCCTGGCGCATGAGATTATCCACTCACTATAGTCAACAAAAACTCAAGGTATGCTTCTAAAACTCGATCTCTCTAAAGCCTTTGATAAGTTAAGTTGGAGCTATCTGAGATCAAATCTTCTTGCCTTTGGCTTTGACCCTACATGGGTCTCATGGATTGTCAATCTTACTTCCTCAGCCCTGTTATTCATTCTCATCAATGGTGTTCTGAAAAAACCTTTCTCCCCTTCTCGAGGAATAAGACAAGGGGATCCACTCTCACCCTTCCTATTCATCCTCATGGTAGAAGGAGTGAGTCACACTATCAAAGCAGCCATCGTGGATAACTCCCTTTCTAGTCTCACCCCCCATGGCATCACACCCCCAATCTCACATAGTCAGTTCATGGACGACATCCTTCTCATGGGACTTTCTACTGCCAAAGAAGCTCTATGTTTCAAATTCATCATCACCCTCTTCTATGAAGCCTCAGGTATGGAAGTGAACATGACCAAATATCAAGTGTTCTTCTTCAATACACCCCCCATAATACAACTCTACCTAACCAAAATCCTGGGCTTCACCCGTAGTACCCTCCCTTTTGTGTATCTAGGAATCCCTCTCATTGATAACCCTCTAAGAAATGCTTCCTAGGACTTCTTACTTTCTAATTTCCGCAAGAAACTCTCCTCTTGGACCTTTTTCTCCCTCAATTTGCATGGATGCCTCATCCTTCTAAAGTCAATTCTACAAGCGCTCTCGGTCTATTTTTTTCGTCCTTTGCTGCCCCTACTTCTATTCTCAACACCTTAAGAAACATTCAAAGAAGCTTTCTTTGGCAGGGCACCAAAGAGGGGAGAACATTCACTCTGTTAATCTAGAAAAAAAATTGCAAACCGAAAATAATAGTGGGGCTTGGCCTTAAAGATCCCACCATACTCAAAAAAGTTCTCAGTGAAAAAATCTGGTGGCACTAGTTAAAGAGACCCCAAGATCTCTGGGCAAGCCTCTGGAGGAAACAATATACCCCCACTTCCCCTCAAACGGAACTCATAAGATGGAGTGGTCAAAACCCAGGATCGCTTATCTAGAATGCGGCCATGAACAATTGGGGTCTTATCACAGAACACTCATTTTGGAAATTACAAAATGGCTCGTCAACACTTTTTTGGACTGACTCCTGGAAACAACTTCAAGCCCTAAATACTGATCTGAATCTCAGTGCCTGATGGATGTTATATATGCACAAAAAAGACACTAAACTACCCACAATTAAATTCTCAACTCGGGGTAAGTAAACTTAGAGTTGTAGCAAAATATATGCCAAAGGTAGAAGGCTAGTAGGAGTATAGCCTAGCTAAGGAAGGCAACTATCTAAGGCTAATCTACTCAAGACAAACAATCTAATGAGAAAACCCTACTAAGAAAAATGAAACTAGGTAACCTAAGTACTTTTGGGCCAAGGATCGATGGATGGTTCCTAAGAAAGAAAGAAAAACCTTATGTAAAGCAAACTAGTTCAACAATAAGTAAAAGAAAACTACTAAGCATAATAAGCGAATGACGAAAGCAAACTATTTTAACTTGCCAACCTACATTCAACGAGCAAGTACCCTATGAAAGAAACTAAATAAACAAATAAGAAAAATCACCTATCTAACCTATTAAAGCAAACGGACAAGTAAGAAAAGACACCTAACTAACCTATGAAAGAAAAAGACAACTAACTACTACAAGCAAAAACTTCTCATTGAACAACTATCTAGTTTAAGAGGCAAGTGAACTAAATGCCTAATGCAAAACTATTTCTAATGTGTGAAAGGAAATCTAAATGCTCAATGCAATGGATGAAATGAAATCTATTTTATTTAAAGAAACAAGAAGTATCAACTAATTCTTGATCTATAATATGCAAACTGTCATCTAATCTATCAAAACAAAGTCTATCTATCTACAACAACAATACAACTATATTCTAATCTATGAAAGAAAGAAACTATATCTATGAAAATAGGAAAACTATTTCTTTTAACCTATGAAAACTCAAACATAATGTTGGTGGTTGTGTGAATGTCTCCGATGTCGGATGATATCTCGATGACACTTAACAACAAAGGACAACTCAAGTGGTATAAGCTCAACACTAATTTCAATGGAAAAATGAAAAGTATGGATTAAACAATCCAAGGAGAGTTTAGCCATGATAAAAAG
This sequence comes from Picea engelmannii, assembly GCA_009831015.1. NCBI lineage: Eukaryota > Viridiplantae > Streptophyta > Pinopsida > Pinales > Pinaceae > Picea > Picea engelmannii. The sequence continues at coordinate 90,512 of ML818353.1, read as the reverse complement.
AATGTTAAATACCATGTATATTCATGTATAAACCATTAACATCGTAACGAGATCATCATTATACTTCTACACTATGTAAGCAAAATTAAATTTAACAATTAACTAAGAAATGTAATTGCATTTTAATTCTAGGAAAGGACATTATGTAAAATGAAACTATGCTATGTCTATTCTACTATTGAAACTACAATAAGGAAATGATTAACTATGCAAACTAAAATGAAATCTATACATCCATCATAATCCTTGTCAAAGAAAACCCAAGTAAAAACTCTATTCCATTCTAATTAAAACTCTATTTTATAATTATGTTTTAAACTCTAACTAGTGTATTTCAGCATACATAAATTTTAATCTATTGTTTAATCACATGGGGGTTGGTGGCTTAAGCTTAAGCTTGTCTATACTAACTAAGAACTCATTGCATACTAACAAAACTTCTTCATGTTAACCTACAAAAGGAAACTAATACAATTAAACTATAACAACAAACTAATTAACATAATAAAAATGCATGTACATGAAAATGAAGAAAGCAACTAAACTATGAAATACATAAACAATAGAAAGACAGTAACCAGACTACTGGTGCCCCCCCTAGAAAGTTGTGGATACTTCCTAAAATCCAACCATGAATTCAGCAACTCGAATTCACCATGAAAACTCAAACCCGTATTTATGGCATAATCTGGCAATGTAAAAACTCAAAATAGAGAAAAAATGAATTTGTCCCTAATACACTGGCTCTTCTACTTGGTTAACAATCTTATGATCATCCTAGTGGTGTTTATAATGTTTACATGCCAAGTGGTCTACCACAGGAGGTTCAAACCACTTCTAAAATTGGCAAATTTCGTTAATGGTGTCCTAACTACCGAAACAAAGCAAGCCAATAATCACCCACCATAACAACCCAAAATAGATTTGTCAAGAGTTCAGTAGCTGGAGGGGATAAGCACAAAAAAAACCCATGTTTCCAATTTGCCCATCACTGGCTGCCAATTCCATAACCACCAAGTCAACCTACATTTTTGTGCAGGACGGAATGTCGGATCGAGTACCAGAACGAATGTCAGATGCCTAATTGAGAACCACGAATTGCTCTTAATCCATTCTCAATTTCAGTAAACGGCCTGCATGGAACCTAATTGGGCATACTGCGCATAAAACCCATGTGCTGTATTTTTTAGGTTCCACTTCATGCTCCCCAAAATTAATGTTTAAGTTTGCCTCCTGTAATAGTGTCGGATGAAGTACTGGAAGGAGTGCTGGATGGAAAAACTCCTTGCGATTTTGCCTTGTAACACAAAAAAATGTGAATCAGATCCTTGGAAGTGTGAAATCATGATAAATTATGCTCGATACAATTATTAAACATGAATCAAGCGTAACTTATGTCAATCATACCATTTTATCATAAAACTCTTCAAAATGGTCCTTCAAAAGATGAAAAACACATATGTACATGTGGCAAAAGTGCATAATAATCGTCATAAAAGTGATCATATCTCGGGCCCAGCATTACCCCCACACCTAATATTTTGCAGGTCCCAAGTTGCAAACAAAAAAGAAATTTCCTTTCATGACTAAACTTGCGAAGGAGGGGGTGGATTAGCTTTAGAAGCTTCTCCCTCTTGCCCAAGGGATTTTGACTTAGGTTTTTTTTTTTATGTTTCAATTTCATCTAGAGACTATTATTGGTGATAGTCATATCATCAACCTAACGCTATAGAAAATTCATCTTGGCTTGTAGGACAACGTTATCATGGCGTAAATGACAACTCAGTGTTTCATGCTCTCTAAGTTTGCACTGGAGGGTTTGGAGTTTTTGGAGGTTTTTGATGACATGTGAGGAAGCCTTGAGATTTATATTATACCCTTGATCCTTTAAACCATTCAAAGCAACAAGTTTACCTCTGCAAAATTAGTTCCAAAAGTGACTTCCCATAAGCGCAACAATTCTGGCCTAGCAAACTTGTGAAAAATAGGTATCAAAGTGACACCTGTAACTACAAGAAAATAAAACCTGTGTAACAAATGAGAGAAGTTTTTGTTTCTGAATATGTCCTTGACTAAAACCTCTCTTGGTTTTCAAAAATTCACTTTCAGTTGTTAATAAAACACACCAAGAAATCATGACTAAAATAGGAAAAACAAAGTGCTTTATTTTCTGAAAAATTAGGCCTCTAAGAGAATTGAATATATCCAAAACCATAATGTATATTTAGAAAATAAGAGAGGTTATTGTTTTTTAATATGACCTTTATAAAAACCTCTCTTGGGTTTCAAAACTTCACTTCCAGTAGTTAGGAAAACAAGAAACGAAAATATGACTAAAACAGGAAAAACAAAGTGTTTTATTTTCTGAAAGTATAGGCCTCTAAGATGATAGAGTATATCGCAAACCATAAAGTATATTCAAAAAATTAGAGGTGTTATTGTGTTCTGGTATGTTATGAACAAAAACCCCCTACATGTTTCAAAATAACTTTCTCATTGGCTCATAATCCTAGCTTGAAGTTGGTTACTCAAAACTTGCAGAAGCGCAGCGTGCTCTTAGCAGAAACGCACTGTGGTCTTTGATAGGGATTTTGGAGGCCTTCCCAGAGGAATTTTGGGCTGAAAGTGGTATGGGTGTAAATTTTATGATGTCTTCTACACAATGGAACCATCATGCACTGCAAATGCCTTCTCCAAACCTCTAAAAAACTGACTTCAAGTCAAGCTGTCCAAATGTGCAAAAAACCCTCCTATAGCGACTGTATTTGGGGAATTTATCTCAAATGATAATACCTGTGCATAAACTGAAGGAGGTTTTTGTTTCCTGATATATTATTGACAAAAACCTCTTTTACTTTTCTCAAATTCATCCTCCTTAATCAATAAACCAATTTTGAAGTAAATCTTTGACTAAGACAATCATTTGAAAATCGATGACAAGGAATGATGACATGACCATGATGAAAATTTATGACTTTGGAGTAGTAAGGGAACCTAGACACACCAATGACCATTTTACAACCAAGAGATGTAAAATTGTATTTGATAATTTTATTTTGAAAATATAACAATTTGACCTAATAACCCTATCAATCACATGAAAGAGAAAACTTGATCACGAGTGACTGATAGACTAACAAATACTAACAAAAGGCTTGGTTTGTACTAGTAGTCATGGTGAATCAGGAGAATTGTTATTTCCTTTCATCGATCTGTAACAATTCAAACAACTGTTCCACTTTTCATACGCTTGTAATACAGATGGCAGTAAGTATTTAGCAGTTGTTATTGCTCTCTATTTGTCACAAAGAGTAGTTAAGTATAAAAAAATGCACATCAAGATTATAACACACATAATGATGTCAGTAGTATATAATTTAACATACCAATACAAAAAACTGTTGATATAATATCCCAAGACACTGTAAAAAGACAAAATGACAAAATTTTGACAGAAATCCTACTTCCTCTTCTCATGGGTTTGCTATATAAATGGGCAATGCTTAGCATTTTTAGCTCAGGAAAACTCCCCCAGACCGAAGATATGGCACATCCTTGTGCCATGAATTAGAAATAGGCTTCTTGGTCTTTTTTCCCGATGAGGCTGCAGGGATATCAACAAGTTTCTTTGATAAAGGAATAGCTTTTGCATGAGGGTTTGGGTGGAGTAAGAGTCCCTAGATCAAGAGTCTTCTTGCTAGTCTTGATTGTAAGATGAGTGTTTGCAAATTGGTAAATGGACTCATCCCACGTTTTCTCCTGTTTTTCCAACTTGGCTAAGACAAGTAGTTTGATAAGGCTGTAGTGAAATAGGTTGTTATGGGGATTGGTTACATGCTTCCTCACTTGGGAAGACATCTTCTCTAGACTCTTCAAGAAGTAAAAGGGAAAGTTACAATGGCTTATTGAACTGAAAGTGAGCTAATAATCGAAATTGATAGGCTTTAAATATGCAATATCTACCTTCACATGTGATAAAGTTGGTGATGACTATGAGAGGGTTGATTAGCTCCTCTTTTATCCACTCCTTGAAGTATCCCTTGGCTGTAGAGATGTTCTTAAATTCATTTTTGAAAACCCTGTTATAGCTTGCTCTTGGCAACTGGTGGTGTTTAAATCAACTATTTCCAACTCTTGGGATCTGTGTGGCTGAGGCAATTGATTCCTCGGAGGCCACGAACATAGCGAATAGGAGTTGAGGTAGGCTAAGAGTGTTCCATTGTTTGTTGATTTTACCACCATGCTCACTCAATCCACTTGCATAAAACATGTAATGTCAAACCTACAATGAACAACCTGTAACAAAAATGTATTATCAAACCTACAATGAACAATCTGTAACAAAAATAAACCAACATAGTGGTTTGTTAAGGAAATATACAACAGTTTATAGCACACAAGAGTTTAGCACTTCAAAATAAAATGATTGTTGTTGTAATAACCTGTATCATGAAAATAATACAAAATTTTACAAAGATTTACTTCTTCTTGACAGTGTTATCATTTGTCAACTCATGAACCCCTCCCCCACACCTAAGCATTATGACACCTCACAATCAAAAGTATAGAAAACCAGTCAGTATCTCCCAATAGCCAAAGATTTATAGTATGTCAACTGTAAAGATAAAATTTCACAGATTGGTCTGAGGAGACGGTTAGAAGATGGCCCGACCTATAGGATAAGAGATCCTATATATAGATAAGAAGAGGTAGGCAAGATATTTTCAAGATAGTCTTAGAGTTATTTCCCAATGGGAAGTTTATGGAGTTCATTAACCTTAGCTTAACCATACACACTTCATGTCAGCTTTGTCTACAAGTAATGTCGTACATCAAGACAAGCTTAAATTTATTATTAATTTTTGGTAGATTACCATCCTCGCTAGGTAGAATGCCCCGCTGCCAGTAAGCATGTTCAGTACTCTAACAGGTTTACCTAGTCATACCACAGGCGAGTACCCGCTGCCAGTAGACCTGTTCAGTATCTCGATGGGTTAGCCTCTTAAACCCTCAGAGACTGGCCCTCCATCTTTTAAGATTTTAGTATAAGATTGCTTATGCAAGAAGATGGGGGAACAACTCTGAAAACAACTTTTTTTTCTCTTTTTTTTTCAATTGGGATGGTATTTATGTTAGAGGATGATTTTATGTTATATTACTTAGTGATTGTCCTGATGTAAGGGGTACTTAAGCGGGCATGGCCTATCTAAAGATATGATATAATTAAGCTATTTAGTGTGTAGTGGATGGTACCACTGAGAAAGAATAGAAAGGTATCTTTAGGCTCAACTTGCTTTCTTCCTTTGTAGTTATTGTGATGTTTCCATGACTAACCACTAATTAGACCTGCTTGTTACTCTTTGATAAAGACACTTGACTCACTTACTCAGGTTTCTTGGAAAAACTGTACAAGATACCTCTAAGTTTGATGGTTATGATGTCACTTCCTTATATAGTGGTGAAGGTTCAAGAGAAACTGCTATTTAATATGCCTTGAGAAAAAGAAGATGAAAGTCTTTTCAAAAACATGGCTAATTACAACAAGTCATTATTCATTTGATGCTTAGCAGACAACAAGGTTCAAGTATAGCAATGTTTTGAAGAAAATTTCTTCTTTTATATCTCCTTAAAACTGTCTACTCCTGGTGAAATAAATACCTACGGAGATCTCTAAAATTGTTTGCAAAAATCACACTCTAAAATATAATAAACTAATGATATCAATGAGATCAAGTCATAGGAATGTGTATCTCATGGTTCTCCTATTAAAAGAAAATGTAAAATTAGGCTGCATTAGACTTCTATGCTAAAACAACATGCAACTTTTATTTACTATCCTACCCTACCTAAAAAGAAAAGGAAAAAAAAATATTTATTCAAGTGTAACAACTCTTCCATTGTAACCATGTGTATAACAACATAAGAAACATACCCATATCCATGTACGAAAAAGTTACAGTAGTGATTACCTGGATATGAAGAACCAACCAACCTACCTGTCTGGGCATCAGAAGGTGTTGAAGAAGAGAATAGTATTGTGGCATGATGACCTCTTGAAACCAAATTTTAATGTAATCATGATGTTTATCAATGGTAATTTCTATGCTCTCCTTCATCATGCTATGCAGATCATCTTCTTCTAGATGATTGATTTTTGAAGTACATAAAGGATCCAATGAGATGGATGTTGAGAAGTCCTCAATCCCAGGTCTTAATGATTGCTCTCCACTAGGTGTAGTCCATACTTTCTCAGTTTCCTTCGCATTTTGGAAAGGAAAATCATTTTGTAGCTCATAGGACCTTGATTCTTCTAATATTTTCGGAGAGGTAGACAATTTCTTGGCTATTGTCAAGATGCGTTCTTCTTGAACAAAACAAATCCTAATTGCTACTAGGATTTCAGAAAGTTCCCTCAGGCTAATGGTTTCTTCTAAATTCATCTTGTCACTTGATAAAAATCGGTTCACATAAAGATGTTGTCCACAAACTTAGGATATCCTAATGGTAGTAATAAAACAAAGGTTGTATTGTTTGGTTCTGTGGAAGGCTCGAGTGGTCTTGCCTCCTGTCCCACTATTATTGATGCTTCAATTTCTTGTTCTATAGTGATCCTTGTTTTAGTCTCTTTAGAGACTACTTTAGCTCTTTGGGTTGAGCTAACTCCTGTTTTTCGGTATTAGTATGCGGAGTTTATGAGTGGAACATTTCTTCCCCCAAAGAGATTGCAAGGAACCTTAGTTGAAAGGTATGATTTTGATTTAATGTATCTACCATGTGGGTCTCTAGGCCTATTCATGAAAGAAAGTAAAGACAAAAGAGAAAAACTACCATCTAGTTTATAGGTCTATTTCATGAAAGTAAACAAAAACAAAAAGAAAAAATACCATTGGGTTTGGGGGAACTTGCTATAGAAAATCTGTAGGTTCTTACCTTTCATATTAAAGTTCCCTCGCCACTAATCTAATGCTAAGGTCTAAGGATGATCTATTTCCTAACTACTTCTTACCTTGAGACAACTCCCCGACAATGGTGCCAAAAATGATGGGTCTTATATATGCACTAAAAAGACACTAAACTACCCTTAATTAAATTGTCAACCCGGGGTAATTAAACTTAGAGTTGTATCAAAATATATGCCAAAGGTAGAAGGATGGTAGGAGTATTGTCTAACTAAGGAAGGCAACTATCTAAGGTTAATCTACTCAAGCAAAACTATCTAATGAGCAAACCCTACTAAGAAAAATGAAACTAGGTAACCAAAGTACTTTTGGGCCAAGGATCGATGGATGGTTCCTAAGAAAGAAAGCAAAAACCTATGTAAATAAAACTAGTTCAACAATAAGAAAAAGCAAACTACTAAGCATAATAAGCGAATGACGAAAGAAAACTATTTTAACTTGCCAACCTACATTCAATGAGAAACTACCCTATGAAAGCAAATAAATAAACAAGTAAGCAAAATCACCTATCTAACCTATTAAAGAGAATAGACAAGTATGAAAAGACACCTAACTAACCTACAAAAGAAAAAGACAAGTAAACAAAGACAACTAACTACTGCAAGCAAAAACTTCTCATTGAACAACTATCTAGCTTAAGAGGCAAGTGAACTAAATGCCTAAAGCAAAACTATTTCTAATGCGTGAAAGGAAATATAAATGCTAAATGCAATGCATGAAATGAAATCTATTTTATTGAAATAAAGAACAACTATCAACTAATTCTTGATCTATAATAAGCAAACTATCATCTAATCTATCAAAACAAAGCCTATCTATCTACAACAACAATACAACTATATTATAATCTATGAAAGCAAGAAACTATATGTATGAAAGCGGGAACACTATTTCTTTTAACCTATGACATCTCAAATATAATGCCAGTGGTTGTGTGAATGTCTTCCGTGTCGGATGATATCTCAATGACACTTAACAACAAAGGACAACTCAAGTGGCATAAGCTCAACACTAATTTCAATGGAAAAATGAAAAGTATGGATTAAACAATCCAAGGAGAGTTTAGCCATGATAAAAGGAATGTTAAATACCCTGTATATTCATGTATAAACCATTAACATCATAACTAGATCATCATTATACTTCTACAATATGTAAGCAAAATTAGATTTAACCATTAACTAAGAAATGTAATTGCATTTTAATTCTAGGAAAGGAAATTGTGTAAAATGAAACTATGTTATGTCTATTCTACTATTCAAACTGCAATAAGGAAATGATTAACTAATGAAACTGAAATGAAATCTATACATCCATCAAAATCCCTTTAAAGAAAACCCAAGTAAAAACTCTATTCCATTCTAATTAAAACTCTGTTTTAAAATTCTGTTTTAAACTCTAACTAATCTATTTCAGCATACATAAATTCTAATCTATTATTTAATCACACGGGGGTTAGAGGCTTACGATTAATCTTGTCTATACTAACTAAGAACTCATTGCATACTAACAAAACTACTTCATATTAACCTGCAAAAGGAAACTAACACATTTAAACTATAACAAGAAGCTAATTAACATAATAAAAATGCATGTACAGGAAAATGAAGAAAACAACTATACTATGAAATACATAAACAACATAAAGACAGTAACCAAACTGTTGGTGGGCCCCCTAGCAAGTCATGGCTACTTCCTAAAATCCAACCACGAATTCAACAACTTGAATTCACCATGAAAACTCAAAAACGTATTTCTGGCATAATCTGGCAATGTAAAAACTCAAAACAGAGAAAAAATGAATTTGTCTCTAATAAAGTGGCTCTTCTACTTGGTTAATTCCTCCTACGTGTGCTCGCAGTTGTATGAGATGAACACTCTGTATTGCAAGAAATGTCATGGCTAGTGCAGGACGCGATGTTTTTCGGGGCTAGTATGATCACTCCTCAGCTCATTATATGTTGATCACTTCACTCGCCAACTCCAAGTGCTCTGCATGCATCTTGGCCTTGCCTGGGTATAGCTCCCTCACGCTCACCTTGGCTCTCCTTTATTTTCTTCTTGGCATCCCCTCTAACTCTGTCAGATCCTCCTCCATCTCCTTCAATATTCCTCATCCCAGGGGAAGAATTTTTCCCACCTCTGATCATTCAGTTGAGGTTGTGTATCCCCCTGCCCCTCCTCTAGATGACGAGCCCCTTCACTTTCACCCCCCTGCGCAGAATTTCTCCCCCGTCTTGGGACCCGAGGAAGTAGAAACCCACCAACTTCCTCCTGAAGCCTCTCCTCCCCTTGTTCTTGAGCCAATTGTTGCGCCCCCTCCCTCACAGTCCCTCATAGACCTCCTCACAGGGACTTCCCCCCTCTCGAACCCTTACGACTGTAGGGTCGAGTGGTTCGACCTGTTTGGCAACTCGGTGGGGTATGCGCCACCACCCCCTTCCCCTCCACGTCGCCCTCCACCTCTGCCTTCCACCTCTCACCACCAACCCCCTCCCTCCCCTCCTCTTCACCCTCCCCTTGGCCTTTTCCTCTCCCCCTCCACCTCAAACTCCCTGACTTATCTAGATGGTTGTCTTAGGAGCGGTGAATAGGCTTTGGACGCCGTGAGCATTCTGCAAAGAGACCTAACCAGCTTCAAACGAGACCTAAGTGGCATCAATCAGAACCTGAGGGAGCTTAAAACAATTTCACTCGAAATGAAAAATAGAGAGGTAGATCGCTAGAGCAAGGCTGATAAGTTGATGGCCTTCCTCTAGATCTACGACAGATGATGACAAAACGCGACAAGGGAAAGACTCGGGCACGAAGTATCTACACCGGGCCTAGACTCGATCTAGGTTTTTAAATTTCTTCTTGTTTCCATGTTTTGGCAATAATTTTCTCATAGGCAGCCATGGAAGGTTGACATTCTTTTAGTGGCTTGGACATGGACTCCCCATTTTTTGAACATTCGACAGTGGTGGTTTCCGGAAAGGGAACCGTTGCAAAATATGACTCTAAAACAACCTTTCTAGCACTTAGGAAAATGGTGGTTTCCCAACTGGGCACCGTTGTCACGCTAGATAGTTCTTTTTCTTCTTATGTAACTATTTTCAGGATCTAATACATAAACAAACTTACAAAAAAAAAAAACATCTTATTTTTTTCATTAGATTGCAATGTTTGGTTATGTTCGTCACACAAAAAGGTTGGTTTATGCTCGACAGATTACGAAAATGAATATTTGGCCAACTTTGTTTTTGAAATCTAACGTAGTTCTCTATTTCTCACAATAGATGAACTTTGAACTGATGTGATGTGTTACATACAAGGAAATCTAAAATCATACTTGTTCTGAGGACATTGATAGCAAATCATATTTAACTTTAGAGATGATGATTTTTACTTGTTCTAAACACATTGATAGAAAATCATCTTGAAATTTGTGGATGATGAATTATACTTGTTCTAAGGACATTGATAGTAAATATACTTGATTTATACTTGTTGTAAGGACATTCATAGAAAATCATTTAATAATTTATGCTTCTTATAAGAACATTTATAGCAAATCATCTCGAACGTTGAAGATGATGAGTTATATTGTTCTAATGACATTGATAACAAATCTACTTGATTTATATGTTACAAATCATAATTTATATTTTTCTAAGAAAATTTAAAGGAAATCAACTTGTTTTATACTTTACAGATGATTATTTATACTCATTCTAAGGAAATTGATAAAAAACATTAGCTTGAAATTTGATGATGATTTATTATTGTTATAAGAACATTTAAGTACACCACACATAGATCATAAAGTGTATACATTACATTATGATACAAACTATGACCATTATACATCCATATATAATTTTAATATATTTTTCATTAATTTTATTTATCATGGGTAAGAGAATTAATAAAATAAATCTCCCACCTATAAAAAATATTCATTATAACATATATAACATTCATTAAAACACATATAAAAAAATAATTAATTCCATATAAGCAATAAGCCATATTCTCAAACCATTAAAGTCATTTGAACTTTTTAATAGATAAAAAACTAAAAATATTGTTTATTACTTATTTCATAGTTTACAAAAATATTAAAAAAACCTAAAATGTAGATTGTTACTATTATTCCATTAGCAATTACTTATATAATATAAAAAATACAATTTATTCGTATTAGATGATTAATAAATATTTTTAAAAATATAAATATAAAAAAATAATAATTTAAAAATATAAAAACTAAAAATATAGTTTATTTCTATTAAACCATTAACCTCAATATTAAATATATTTACAAATTTGTAACCTTTCTAGAAGATTAGATATATTTACAATTCTATTAGATTAAAATTACATTATTATTACTTCTAGTAAGATTTTATATTACAACCAAAAGTTTTGAGACATATACAGATATTTTACCAAAGTCAGGGTTGCCATAAAAAGGAAACCAGCCCTGCTCCGCAAGGTTTTAGAGTCTAAATTTTTCATTGCAAATTTGAAAGTTTTCCATTTATATATTCAAAAACTATGACCAAAATCAAACCCAGTAAAACATAGCATGTCCTCTAAAATAGCTTACACAAAACGACATAGAAACCACTGGTATATGTTCAATTGACCATGTTCATGACCTAGAGCGGTTGAGGTGGTGTTTCTATGATCTAGCCGAGGTAAATGAATGGGAGATTGATGGAGCATTGCATCCTCCTGCGCCAGTAGAAATGCCTCTAGCTTATTAGGAACTTGACAAACATATAAGGTCATGAGCGTTGTGATACAATGGTTCACGAGCTCCATGCGGAGGGTGAGTTTTTTCATTTCCGAGCATATTTCAAACATAACTTTCTACATAATCTCTAGCACCTTCCCATTACTGCAAGGAATTGAACCCTAACTATGCTCAAACTCCTTTGAGACAAAGTTCGGGTAAATTTCCCCCAATGCTTCCCCCATGGTCCATTGAACTTTCACTTGGACGATTTCCCCATGGTGGATTTTCTCTTGGTGGATGAGCTGGAGAAATAGTCATAGGACCATAGCCCAAGGATAAAACTTCTATATTGAACCATTCAATGTGGTACATCCACTATGTGTATATTTTAAGCTGAAGTTGCACATTGTTGGAGCACAGATTTCCTTCCAACAAGGATTGTTCTGTGTTAGCACGACAAGTATTTTTTACCCTACTAGAATGGGCTCTCTTTCGAACCGCGGAGATTTCCTGAACACAAGAAACTGCAATAAAAATGCGAGAGAGATACCTCCATTTGTGTCGACTAACAAATTTAAACTCATCACTTGGATAGCTTTTATTTCGAATGCCATAAATAGTGACTCCAAATACCCTCGCGTTCAAAACTTTTCCACAAGCGTAGGAGTAATGCCCAAATTTATGTCTTACCTCGATCGTCGCCAACATCAACTCATCCATAGCCATTTAACCAAAAGGACCATGTCATTAAGTCCATGTTTAATAAATATGCAGTCCATCTGTCATAGGAGGGGGATGACATGGTTTTCAAGGTAGTTAATGAGACCTGTTTCCAAGTGGACGATCGTCCAAATAAAAGGTTAATGCACTTCATATCGTGCATAACACCCCATCTGGGGAAGTGAATTCTTCATTTTCAAGATATATGCATTCTAGGATGAGGGGATCCTTACGAATAAGAAGATTATTTCATTCCCAGTCCATTCCCCACCTTGAGACTCCTATGGTGGCAAGCTTATCATTTATCTTGTTGGTCGTCCTTCTAACATGGGAGGGGATCAAGACCAGGTTGGGAAAGAGGAGATATTTGAGAAGCTTGAGATTGTTTAGAAGTCTCCATATAGCAGATACCTTACTTGGTAATACTCCATCTATAATCGTGGATAGCATAGTCACAATGAAATGTGAGTCTCCTTCCACTACGATACATAGGCACAACCATTCAATGGAAGTTTGAATAACTATGATAGGGGCCCATAGTTCCACTATGTTATTGGTTTCAACGCCCAATATGTCTTCTATAAAATAAATTATCTTGCCTTGAGCTTTCGTGATTTCCACTCCAAAGCCTACTAGACCTGGATTTCCTTTAGAAGCCCCATCAAAGTTTAGTTTAGAAAATTCTTGGTGAGGGAAACTCTAGTGGTTATTTATTTCTAAGGAAGTAGATCGATTGGAAAGTGGATCTCATGCAGGTGCTACACATAGATCCCATTGATGAAACATAATCTATTTGTTTTAGTAAAAAGATAGGTCCTCCTTCTTCCTTTTTGTGAGTGTGACCATTGCTAGAATGAAAACCTTAATTTTGGTCTAAATGTCCCCACAATGTAGCTGTTTGGATTTGAAGATACTATGATTTATTTCCTTCCATGTTTTCCAAAGGACAAGGCCTAGAATTAGTGATTAGATTTTGTTGAGGATATGTTTTTTAGAAGATGAGAGTCTCTGCTTGGCTAGAGTTTCAGTGATGTTATTTATCCAATGATTCGAGGTTCGCATGATCTGGGTAGCCTGATCCCAAATGAGAGAGATATAGTTACAATTGTTGAGTAAGTGCTCCATAGTTTCTTCCTTTTATTGGAAAAGAGGGCAGAAAAAAGGTCCCATGAAACCTCTCTTCCTCATATTATCCTAGGTGATTATGTACCTGTGTGCTACCAGCTAGAGAAAGGTGGAAACCTTGGTCCAGAGCCCAAGCTTCCACCTGTTATTCTAGATGTTATCCTTTGGCATGTTGGAAAAATACACCTTGAGTTCATAAGCTTATTTGAAGGATAATCAGCCTTTTGGTCGATACCTCCATCATAGGATGTTACATCCTTCCTTGAAGTGAATATTTTGTGGGAGAACCACATCCTTCTATGGGTTCATGTTAGTATTGATTGACACATTGAGTTCACGAAGGGAATATATCCATTGCCTCCACATAGAATATGGGTGATCAGGTAACGAGTAGTCCTCTACATGGCTCAAGCCTAGTTATGTCATCTCAGCTGGGATTTCAGATAGATGATCTTGGCTAGAAAATGGGGGTTGTTGTTTCCAAGAGTTTTCCCAAAACAACGGTTGATATCCACTCTAGATCTCCTAAAATTCCTGGTCATGAACCAAAGACTGGTTCTTCCTTAATTTTTCCCAAATTAGGGAACCAACTTTTTCCTTGTTCCATCTTATGAAATCTAGTTCTTCTTTCGTTGGGGTATATATTCTCTTCCGGAGATGAGCCGATATATTACTTTTTTTTTTTAGCCAATGCCACCATATTTTGGCTCGCATAACCTTGTTGAGGATTGATGGGTCTCCCATCCCTAGACCTCCCAAAATATTTGGTGTACATAATGTATCCCATCTTACAAGTGCCCATTTACAACCCTTCTTGTTTCCCTGCCATAGGAAATTTCTTTGGATGTTTCTTCTGGAGTTCAATATGAATTTAGGTGCATCTAGCGCTGAAACAATATATAGAGGAATGGTCTATAGAATAGATTCTAGAAGGACCATATGACCAAGTAAATTGAGGAATCAAAAGGTCCAAGAGTTGAGTCTTTTTTTCTGTGGTATATAACAGTTCGACCCATGAACATTTCCTAAGAACATTGACAATTATAGGGATGCCTAGGTACTTGGATGGTAGGGAGCTTCGTAAAATAAAGGATTTGGTGATATTGTCTTGGATGGCTTGAGGAGTATTGAAGAAAATAATTTGGGATTGATCAATATTGATGGAAGTTCCATAAGTCTCACTAAATTCGTTTAGGATGTTGAAAATAGACGTAGCTTCTTGGACTATAGGGGATCCCATAATTAAGGTACCATCCAAAAATTGGCTATGAGATATAGAGGGTTGCAAGCCATGAAGGGGAATTCCTTTTAAATATACTTCGTCAATGGTCTCTTTGTTATAGCAACCTATGCCTTCGTCCATTATTACAAAGAGGAAGGGGGAGAGCCGATCCCCTTGACGCTTGCAACGCATGGCGGAGAAGGATAATTATGGAACATCGTTGACCATGATAGAGAACAAGGTCGATGAGGTGAGATTCATAATCCATTGAACTAAGTTAGCATTGAAACAAAAATACAAGAGAATAGAACGGATATATTTCCATCTTTATCTATCAAAATCTTTTGAAAGATCCAATTTGATTAGCATGCCAAATGTACTTGAAGATTTTAGGGAATGAATTACCTCATGGACTAGGATGATGTTGGACATAATTTGATGGGATTCCACATATCATGATTTCTCCTTTGAAATGATAAAAGGAATGATGTATTTTAGTATTAAAGGAATGACCTTTGTTAAAATATTGTAGATAACATTACATAAATCTATGGGACATAATTTCTTTGGATGTGTGGCCCACTCCTCCTTCAGGATTATAGTGAGAAAAGTGGCAACAATTTTCAGAAGCACTTGACCTGAGAACCAAAAATATTCAATGAGTTGTCAAACCTCTTCTTTGACTATATTCTAGCAATCGTAAAAAAAATTGTAGTGAAACTATCCGGTCCCATCTATTTCCCATATGGAATTTCCTTTATGGTTGTATCCACCTCTTCTAGGGTAACCAATCTTGTGAGGGACGCATTCTATTCCTCTGAGATAAGATTTGGTATGTGGTGAGTGATTTTCCTCACGACGTTTGATCTATCTTGACATTGATCTGTTAACATGTCCTTATAATAGTCCACCAGCTTCTTTTCTATTTTTGAATGAGTCAATATTGGTTGACCTTAGGAGTCCTCCAAGATGGATATACGGTTTATGTGCATGTGTTAAATCATAGATTGATGAAAAAACTTGGTGTTGTTTCCCCCCTATTTAATCCGTTGTATGTGTGACTTATAGATCAATAACATTTCTTCTTCGACATATCTTGAATTCATCTATGTTTGATTTGGGTCTCCTCTTCTTTTAGTTGATGGGTTTCCCCATGACTTAGAATTTATTTTTGAATGTTTTGCATTTATTGCTCGAGGTGATTCTTTTCCTCGAAGAAATTTCCAAAGGTAGTTTTATTCAAATATTTTAGTTGTTGTTTGAAGTTTTTGAGATTTTGTTGAAATCTATATATCAAAGTACCATGGGATATCACTGCATTGGCAAACCACTATCCCACATTGTCCTGGAAGTCATGATTTGTACGCCATAAGTTTTCAAAGAGAAAATCTCTTCGATTAGGAGTACTAATGACATAAATGTTAGCTGTAAACCTCAACGTAGTAGTGATTGTCCAATGCCAGCTGGACGATTCAGTTAGGATTCCTGTAAAGTTCTTGATCTTCTTGATTTGTTGGAGCTTATTTAGTTCAACTATTTTCCCTTAATGAATATACTCTGCACATTCTTTTTCCCAATATGTCTTCTCTATATTATCTTCTCTACTTCTTATTTTGTCATGGTATTAGAGCACGAGATGTAAACCTCTCCAATGTTCCTCGGGGGTAGCCTGATCCAAAGAGTGAAGAGCTCGGGAAGAGAGCTTCTCCATAATGCCTGGAGAGTAGGGATCCAGAGGAAGAGCATAAAGAATATTGTCTCGAAGAAGAGAACATGGAAGGTAAGAATATTCACAAAGCCTCGATAGGATTTCGCATTCCGCTAAAGGAGCGTTGGAGACAACAATACCCTCAAAATACCGTTGGAGACATCACAACAGGTGGAAGAAGCTCTGTGAAACGAGATTCAAAGGAAGAAGCCTTTAAAGATTTGTGAAATCCTTCGTCAAGAGGAAAATGCAGAAGTAACAGAGGAGAAGCTACAGCAGCCGTAAGATTGGTCGTGGGAACATATCTTAGCCATTACATCAAGCTAAGAAAGGATGAGGAGCTCGAAGAAGAGGTGAACAATTTTTCAGTCGTTAGATCTGGATGAGAGAAAGAGTAGTCATCAGATCAAGAAAAAGTGCTCAAGGTTTAACCATCAAAGTTCTTCAGACTTCTCCTATTTGGCGTATTTCATGCAAAGGTTGTAGAGGAGTCAAAATCTTCCAAAGTTACGAAGATCGAAAAAATCATGTCTGTCAGATTGTAGGACACATGGCATCCGATCAGCGCTTCATTGGTTCACTGTTCAGGAAGAATAATAGAAGGAGGTTAGCAAAGTTTTGAAGGTGTGAAGTAAATCTGAATCGTCTATCAAACATGACACATGTCAGTAGATTCTACATTTCGAAGAAAAGGCAATCCAGAAGAAATCAAGTTTGGAGGTAGCAAATTTGGACATCGAAATCAAGTCACGAAAGTCGAAGAAGATCTGGACGTCTGATCCTGAAAGGACAAGTGTCACTAGATCCTGCACCACAAAGAGAAAACACTTTAGATGCCCGGAGAAGACCCAAACCATTGATCATGTTGGACATGTGGAAGCGATCCGGTAGTTTGACAATCTATGCAGTAGTGACGGAAATTATTGAAGGATCCATAGTAGATCTCTACCTTTGGAGCTAGAGGGGACATGCATCATGCGATCCCACATTTCAGCACTAGAGCACTTCAGAGGTCTAAGGAGTGTGAAGGAACCGTAGTCGTCAAAGGGCTAGTTTCTCAAAGTTAATATTGGCCATTGATCTAAGTGGACACGCAACGTCATTCCGGAAGTTCGGAATATCAACACTCTCAAAGAACAAAGGTTTGTTGATTCAAGAACTCCCAAACCGCCGAAGCTCCAAAGAGTCGAAGTAGATCCAGACCATTGACCAAATTTCATCGCAATCGTCCATTGCAAATGGACACGTGGCAAGAGACCCCTCACTTCGAAGGTTGAGAGCTCTAGAGGAAATGTGAGTAGTGTGGAGCAAGAACTCCCAAAGGTGGGAGTTCATTTGATTCGTTGATCAGTGGAGGATAGGTGTCAATTGATCTATCGCTTCGGAGGAAAGCCACTACAGAGGAAAGAAGGATGCATGAAGTGATAACTCCCAAATCTTCGAACCAGAAGTTCATATGGACTGTCCATCAATCAAGACACGTGGTGCCAAATCTCTCACTTCATAGGCTTAGCACTCTAGAGGGTTTTCTAAAGTGAAGCATTGCAGCGAGATCTGGCTAGAGCTCAAATTCAATATGAACCATTGAAGCTTGAGGACATGTGTCGGTAGATATGACACTCTGGAAAGTTAACCTTTCGTAGTTATGTGCTATTGTGCATCTAGGAACTCCTGAAGCTCGGGATTCCAAAGTAAATCTCAATCGTCCAATCAAGAGGACACGTGGAGGAAGATCCAACACTTTGCAAATTCGCTAATTCGACAGTCCAGAGGATTGTAGTATTGTGCATTGAGAAGGCCCAAAGACCGAATTCCTGAAGTAATTATGATTCGTTAATCTCCAATCAATGAAGACCATTGATCTTTGCATCAATTCGTCTATTTGGAGGAACTAAGGCATTTAGATGTCGAAATACCTGAAGCCCGAAGTATCGGAGTTCCTGGTTCTCATCCCGTGATCACATGAGAAGATGAACTTTTTTTTTTTTTTGTCTCTCGAGTTAACTCGAATAGCTCGATTCCACCATTAGAGGGATTTAGTCAATGAATAACTCAACTCAGAGTTCTGACTCTGAAAGATCTTGTGCTCGAATAACCAGATCTAGCAAGATCCATACCGTGTAACAAGAAATTCCTTATAAATCTAATTTTTAAAAGAGGCTAGTGCCTGAAATTCGTTGTCTATTTGAATCAAGAAGTATTAGTGTGACGAGATAGAATAGTCGATCCAAAAGTGTAATCAAATTGGCGAATGAAAAACCAAGAAACGTTTTCATGGGTCAACAAAGATGACTCAAGAAGTCCAGAAGGGATCTCAGAGAGATATGGAAAGAGAAAAACAAAGAAATGGCAGCATATTTCGAAAATATAAATGAAAAGGTTCCAGTTGTACCTGAGGATCTCACACATGAATTAGATCAGATGAAAATTGATTATATTTGGAGCAACATGAGCATGAATCTACCATTACAACCTCAGTATAATTGTAAGAATTTTGAATGTTGGTCTCTTAGAATGAATKCTTTTTTRTGTCTTGTATATTGTTATCATAATATACATGATCGAGAAATGGATGCATTAGCCCTGCAACTCATCCAAMAAGCCTTGGATGACAGTATGTTGCACAAGATTGCAACAACAACATCTTTGAAAGAAGTTTGGAGTATTCTGGAAATGAAGTATAGTGAGAGAGGGAGCAACAATATATCGAATTTTTCCACTCTGGAAGAAGCATCTATGTCTRAAGCAGAGCTACCAGARGAAAATAATGGAGGAGCATATGTGTCTGAAGCAGAGCTACTAGAAGAAAAGGAAAAAGGTGCATATGTGTGTGAAGAAGAGCATGAAAGAATTGCAGAAATTGATGGTGAAGTTATCAATACATCAACCGACATTGATGAAATGATTCCAATAATGTTTGCTGATGAAAACAAAGGATAAACATCAATAATCTTTGATGAACATTGTGCAGAAATTGGCCTCTCTGAAATAGAGGTATGAAATCTTGAAGTTAAATTTGATGATGATCACCTATCTTATGATGAGTACCTTCAAATAATGGAAGAGAAGAATAAAATTGATGAATTAATGTTTGGAGGAGGAATCCTACTTGGCATTCAGAACCAAGTGGATGATTTGGTGACTGCAGAAGTAGTGCTTGAAAGAAGTTTTGATGAGAGAAGTATTCAAGCCACTACACTTATGGATGCCAATGATGCAACTGAAGTAGAAGATAATTTTGATGTAGATTTGAAATGGAATGAACAATCAATCTATGATGATGATGATGGTAACTTCTCTCAGAAAGAAGAGAACCAATATGGTTCATGTTATAATTTTTTATATCATATTGACAAGTTGTTCGAGTAGGCAGGTGAGCAGCCAAATGAAGAAGATGAATACATGGATGAGGATTTCAATGAAGACCAGTTTGAAACCATCTTCATGCAATGGAGTTTTGAAGAAATCAAATTTTATTCTGAGTTAATGTGGAAGCATTCCATGGACTGTGTAGCCCAATATATGAAGGGAATTGATGATAGTTTGAAGTGGTGGCATCAACCCACTGTCAAATACAAATTTGTTGCATAAGAATATGAAAGAAACGTGCATAAGCAACCTGATAAAATTCTGAATATGAAGTTACAACGGAAAAGAAAAAATACAAAGAACAAAGCTTTCAGTATCAACGCCAAAATGAAAAAAAATGACCAGATTAGAACAATAGAGAGTTTGGAAGAAAAGAAAAAACAAACCCAACTCAAGTAAAAAGAAGAAGTCTAGTTTTATTGTTATGTATTGTAAGCCTAGATGAGACATAGACCAACAGTGATTTGCATTTTTGAATTTCTTTTTGTTAAAATCCATTAGGTAAATCCATTTTTTTATTTCCAAATGAAACACATAGGATTTATCAGTGCTAATATCTGTAAACGTTGAGTTTAAGAGGGAGTGTTAGTTGTAAACCTCCAACGTTGAGTTTAAGAGAGAGTGTTAGTTGTAAACCTCAATGTAGTAGTGACTGTACATTGCGAGTTGTATGAGTCCGTTAGGATTCCTGTCAAGTTCTTGATCTTCTTGATTTGCTAGAGCGTATTTAGCTCAGCTATTTTCCCTTAATGAATATACTCTGCACATTCTTGTTCCCAATCTGTCTTCTCTGTATTATCTTCTCTACTTCTTATGGGCCAAGGAGGCCACCTAGGGGAACGCCCACCTAGGACGCACAAGTCAATCACCTAGGCCCAACACTTCTTCACCTTTTGATGAGTAATTAAATATATGTAAAACAAATGGTTCCCTTGGTATATAAGGTGAACTGGGACTAAAATGAAGCATTCTTACCTTTTCTTCTGAAGCTATGTGTCTTGGTTGTTTTCTTTTATGAGTTTGCATTTTACATTCACGACAATTTTGTTTTTAGGTTTTCTAAAGATTAACCAGTGCACCTTCCTTCATGGCTGCCTCTTCGTGACTCCATTTTCCATGCTTCCACCTCTGAGAGAAATCTTATCTCATTATCTAGCCACTTTCTTAGGGAGAAAATCATTTCCTTTGATTTTCTGAGGCAGAAGGGAGGGCGCACCAACTGGGGCTTCTGCCCTTGTTGGTTTCTTCTTTGTGGGAATGAAGTGAGTGCGCCCTCTTCCACGGCTACACAGGGTTTCTCCCACAAATCCCTAGAGGTCACTCTGGGATCTCCAACACCTCTTGGCCACTCTCGGGTCACCACGGTCTGGATCCCCATTTGCTTGGTCACCCAAACTAATGGTGCGCCCCTGTTCAGATTTACGCCCCTGAGGAGATTTTTTGGTCAGAAGTCGAGCTATGGCTTGCTTGGTCACCTTATCCTGTATATCTCCTTCTTGGGAAGATCAATTGGTATCAGAGCCTCAAGATCCATGGAAAAGCTTATGATCTTGAAGATTGAGCCAAATTTGTTTTTTGGGGTTTTCATGAAATAATCCAGAGTTTGCCCATTCCAGGGTTTCCATTTTATGCAAGAAGATCCATAGATCTCATAATAACCAAAGGTGTCCACATATCTATTTCTACAGAGAGGAGCTCCAAAGATCTAAAACAATATAGATCTCTCCCTCTAGACCAGTTCAAGATCTGTTGCCTCGGGGTTTTGATTCGTCTGTTCTCAAAACAGAGTCCTTTGTTTAGCATTGCAACCTAGGGGGGCCTTTTCTCTTCAACTGGCCTCACAATGAGTCCACACAAAGATCCTTTCGTAGTTGACTCAGACTCCAACACATCAAATCCTGTCCAAGATCTGGCCTCTGTCCTCAATGAACTGCTCAGAATGCAACAACAAAACAATCCAAATCGATTCTGGTTGGACACTCGAATCCAACTACCCAATTTTGTTGGGCAAACGAGTTGTGAAATGGTGGATTCATCGATCCGTAGCCTATCCACCTATTTTAATACATGTCCAGGCCTTACCGAGGAAACAAAACTCCAGATTGTCGCCTTGCAATTAGAAGGACTGGCACAAACTTGGTGGGATACAGAGAAAGAGAAGACCACATGTGTGATAGACATTGGGGATGCTCCAAAATCCTCTACTTTGTAACCCATCAAAACCTGGGCTCGAATTTTCGAAGCTTTGAGAAATCGCTTCTACTCACCTGGGTATGTGCAATTCTTATGGATCAAATGGCACCAACTGCGACAACTCCCTTCACAAGGAGTGCAAGGCTACATAGACGTCTTCTGCAAGATGCACCTCGTACCTCATGTTCTATATCTGAAAGAGGTACTCATATTAAAAATTTTGGATGGTTTATTAACTCAATTCTGTCAAGAAGTAGAGCTATTTGAAAATCCAACTTTAGATAAAACATTTCAGAGATCTTTGGCTATAGAAAGGAAAGTCACTCCTAGAGGTCCTATTCCTCAGTCCCTCTCTTACACCAACCCCCCCGCCCACCTCTCAACCATCCAGCTCCCATCCCTCATCCTGCTTTCGACCTCCTTGGACTCAAAACCCCACACCCAATACAACTACAAGGACATCCTGGTGCTCATTCCACAAAACTACTTCACACAATTCATCAGATTTTCGAATCCTCCAAAATATAAAAACCAACAAAACTCTACTCACTCAGCTCATTGCGCCTTCTCAAGTATAAGATAATGAAGAAGTTCCTTTGGGTAATCCCACATAAGTAGATCACTCATTGATTCTAATGACCCAGGAAGATTCAAACACATCCACCCAACCCCTCTTCACCCATAACTGCCAAATCAAAAAAGCCTTGGATTTACTGATTATGGGCAATGGAAGCCAGAAAAATTTGGTGTCTCAAGCCCTTGTCAACCACCTGAATCTTGTCACCACTCTACATCCACAACCCTATCAACTCGGATGGTTCCAAATGGATGGCCCTCGCCTCCTAGTTTCCAAGCATTGTCTAGTCAGTTTCGCCATAGGCCAATTCAAAGATATTGTCCTATGTGATGTCTCCCCCTTAGATTGTGTGGATTTGCTACTTGGCATCCCACACCAAACCCAAAGAAATGTTGTCTATCTAGAAAAATCGCTCCAGTACAAAATTACCAAAGAAGGCCACACTTATATCTTAACTGTAGCAAAACCCAAACCCGGTTCTACCAAAGAACAAATCCCACATGTACACTTAAACCAATGTGTCTCTCTCTTTTTGGTGCACCCAATAACACCAAACAATACAATGCACCTTGTTCCTGAAACTATCACTCCCCTCCTCGATGAGTTCACAGAGGTATTTCAACCTCCGGAGGGACTTCCCCCCTCCCACCACATTGACCATTCAATTCATCTCATCCCCGAATCTACCTTACCTAACGCCCCTACTTACTAGTTGGCCCCAACATAAACAGAGGAAATGGAAAGAAAACTGACTGACCTCATTAACTCTGGCCACATCCAACCTTCATCTTCTCCCTGTGCTTCTATCGCCTTCATCATCCCTAAACGAGATACCTCAGAAATGCGCCTTGTCACTGATTATCGAGCCTTGAAAAAAGCCACAATAAAAAATCGTTACCCCCTTCCCCATATTGAGGAACTACTCGACACCCTCCGAGCAGCTAAGTGGTTTACTAAATTGGATTTGACAGTTGGCTACCATCAAGTCCAAATGAACCCAGATGATGTTTGGAAAATAGCGTTCAAGACCAAATTTGGTCTTTTTTAGTGGAAATTCATGCCTTTAAGTCTCACCAATGCCCCAACCACTTTCATGAGGCTCATCAATGACATCTTCATAGCACATTTGGGTCAATTTGTGGTCATCTACTTAGATGACATTCTCATCTTCAGTCGGACATGGGACACTCACATGCAACATGTCCGACAAGTTCTCCAAATTCTCCAAGAACACAAGTTGCAAGTCAAAGAGAAGAAATCATATTTTGGTCAAACCTCAGTCCCCTAGCTCGGCTTTGTGGTCAGCTCAGAGGATATTCAACCAGATCCATCTCACATCCAAGCATTGAAACAATGGCCTCTACCTCCTTCAACTAAGGAGTTGAAAATCTTTTTGGGTGGCATCAATTTCTATCGTAAGTTCATTCCATCTTTTTCAAATCTTGCTCGACCTTTACATTGGCTCTCAGATACTTCTTCTACATTCATCTGGACCAAAGAAAGAAATACTCACTTTTCTCAGCTCAAAGATGCCCTCTGCTCATCCCTTGTTTTACACTTGCCAGACCTCTCCCAACCCTTCGAGATTGAGTCTAACACCTCACAATATTCTATTGGCGTCGTACTTAAACATGAAGGACACCCCATTGCTTACTGCTCTCAAACCCTTTCTGAGGCAAAGAAAAAATATAGTACCTATGACAAGGAATTTTATAGTCTGGTGCAAGCACTCAAACAATGGAGCCATTATTTGTTGGGTAAAGATAACCATTCTGCATACCGACCACCACCCTTTGATTTTCATCAACTCTCAATCAAAGATTCAAAAACAAAGGAACCTTAAATGGGCCTCCTACATTCAACAATTTCATTTAGTCATCAGATACAAGAAAGGGACTTCTAATAAAATGGCTGATTTGCTAAGTCAACCCCCACTCCAGTTCTTTCCATTCTAGAAGTATGATGTGCTACTTATGACACATGGAAAGATCAATATGCTACTGACACCAACTTTCGAGAGATTTGGGAAGCCTTGCAAAGCTCCACAGTGATCAATCAGACCCCCTTCCCAGACTACACTATTTCAGGATGGGTGGCTATATAAGTTGAATTTGCTATGCATTCCACACTCATAAGATCGCCTCTTTCTCATCAGGGAAGCGCATGCTTCAGCCTATGGGGGCCACTCCGGGACCACAAATACCCCCCAACATTTGCAACGCCATTTTCATTTGCCTTCCATGCAACCTCAAGTTGAAAATTTTATCATAGCTTGTGCCTTATGCTCACAATCCAAGCCATCCAACCAGAATCATGGGTTGTATCAACCACTGCCACTTCCTTCTCGGCCTTGGGAGTCAATCTCAATGGACTTCCTAAGTGGACTTCCAACAACCCAAAAGAAACATGATGCAATATGGGTAGTGGTATGTCGCTTCAGCAAAATGGCACTTTTTATCCCATGCACAAACACTACTATAGCCGCGCAAACAACGAAACTCTATTTCCATCATGTTTGGCCCCATTTTGGCCTCCCAAGAAGTATCATCTCAGATAGAGATTCTCGCTTCCTTGATACATTTTGGAAGACCATATGGGCGCTATTGGGGTGGCACCTCAAGCTTTCTACTGCATTCCATCCTCAAACAGATGGCCAAATAGAGGTTGTCAACAGAGTCTTGGTGAATGCTCTCCGAACACACTTTGGGTGCAGCAAACAATGGGACAATTACTTACACATTCTCCAACATAGCTACAACAAGGCAACACATTCTTCTACAGGATTTTCACCTTTTGAAGTCTTCTTGGGCTTCCAACCAGCATCTCCAATCGAGCTTCCACTCACTTGGGCTCCTCAAGGTACCTTCCATCAACAACATGAACAATTGTCAGCTCAATGATTTCTCCAACAAATTGCACAATGCCACAGTGCAGTCACATCAACACTCAAAGAAGCCTAAGATCATGCCAAGCAGTGCCATGACAAACAAAGAACCTTCATGTCTTTTCAAGCAGGGGATCAAGTCTGGTTACACTTGGATAAGAAGCACTTCAAAGGCCACCATCACAAGCTTTTTCCAATCAGATATGGTCTGTATACAATACTCAACAAGACTAGAGAAAATGCATATAGGTTGGATCTGCCACCACAATTGGGAATCCACAATGTCATTAATGTAAATAACTTAAATTTGTTTGAGCCTTCCCTCTTGGAAGAACCAATAACCATCACTCATCCAGTGGACAACATTCTTGATTTCCAACTCCCATTGCCCAAAGACACTATACTGGACACTCAAAGTCACTCTACACGACACCAGACTTACACTTCATATTTGGTAGCCCGCCAAGGCCAAACTCCAACTCATGCAAAGTAGATCACAACTGATGTATTGCACAACAAGTTTCTGCATCTTCTCATGGAAGTCGGGACGCTTCCATATCTAAACAGGGAAGAATTGGGCCAAGGAGGCCACCTAGGGGAACGCCCACCTAGGGCGCACAAGTCAATCACCTAGGCTCAACACTTCTTCACCTTTTGATGAGTAATTAAATATATGTAAAATAACTAGTTCCCTTGGTATATAAGGTGAACCGAGACTAAAATAAATCATTCTTACCTTTTCTTCTGAAGCTATGTGTCTTTGGTTGTTTTATTTTT
Source organism: Picea engelmannii (assembly GCA_009831015.1). NCBI lineage: Eukaryota > Viridiplantae > Streptophyta > Pinopsida > Pinales > Pinaceae > Picea > Picea engelmannii. The sequence goes on along the minus strand of ML818353.1, from coordinate 64,255 downwards.
TGAGTTTTCATTTTACATTCACGACAATTTTGTTTTTAGGTTTTTTGAATATTAACTAGTGCGCCTTCCTTCATGGTTGCCTCCTGGTGACTCTCTTTGCCATGCTTCCACCTCTGAGAGAAAGCTTATCTCATTAGCTAGCCATTCTCTCAAGGAGGAAATCAGTTCCTTCTAGTTTTCTGAGGCAGAAGGGGGGGCGCACCAACTGGGGTTTTCCCCCTTGCTAGTTTCTTCTTTGTGCGAATGAAGTGAGTGCGCCCTCTTCCATGGCTACACGGGGTTTCTCCCACTAATCCCCGGTGGTCACTCTGAGATCGCCAAGATCTCTTGGCCACTCTCGCGTCACCCCAATTTGGATCCCCATTTGCTTGGTCACCCAAATTAATGGTGTGCCCCTGTTCAGATTTGCACCCCTGAGGAGAGTTTTTTGTCAGAAACCGAGCTATGGCTTGCATGGTCACCTTCTACTATAGATCACCTTCTTGGGCAGATCATCTTATTTTTTCAATAAACCCAAATATGGATGGGCCAATGTTTCGATCCCATTACTGTTAGAATTTTTACTTTCATGGCTAGACCATCCACCGTCTTTTATTCAAAAACAAGAAAGCGATCCATGCAAAAGGAAATTTGTTGGGAGCTTGATCGCCTATTACTCCATCCGAATTCACCATTAGTATTATCCATATATATCAAGTGCCAAGTGTGCATTAGAGAGTTGAGGTTGGCCTTTTCAGCGCCTAGTCTACATATACCTCCTCTTTTCTCATCCAGAGATAGGATCGTATTGAAGCCTCCCCATATTATCCATTGTTTTTCCGAAGTAATGTCTCCTAAACTTTAAAGATTCCTTAGAAATGTATATTTCTCTTGTGGCATGAGGGGACCGTATACATTTGTTAATGTACCCATCTTATCATAGTCAAGGACTTTTTATCTAGCTAAAATTTACCAAGGAGTGGAGAATTTGTGTAAAGTGACCATTCCAAAGAATGGCCAAGCCTCTGGCTACCCCTCTTGAATCAATAAATATTGATAGGCTTTGTCTTCAACATCTTTCTAAAGCCAATTATCCCTCATCACCAACCATTTTTGTCTCCTGGAGGATTGTTTCTTACTTCTTCCAGTGAGTCCCTTGATGTTCCATGCGATGATATCCATAATGACGAGGGTGGGAAGTTTGATGTGATCTGATTGATATGTCTAGAGATTTCACCATACAGATGCATAGATCTTGGATCAATTGTTGAGTAGATTTTCTACCTTGCCATTTTTCTTCCTTTGTCTGCTTTCGAGAGTATTTGAGGGGATAATTTTGGATGCCTAGTATTGCACCAGATATGAATGTGGCCCCAGCTGATGAATTCCTGTAAAGCTTGTGTATTTTGATTAATTGATCTGACGGTATGGAAAACAATGCTTGTTCATGATATGCTTCCTCTAGAACAACAAGATCTACTCCGAATAGCTCTCGTTCAACTATTTTAATATCCATTTCTCCCTCCTCCTCGCTAGTTGGTGCCTCACCGACAAGAGATTTACATGAGATGGGAATCATTTTCTCCAAGACTATTTCCACGACAGTTGTGACTTGATCCTTCTAATTGTTAGGTGGATCTTTCATCGACTGTGCACCTCCATCTCTAATTTCCTCATCCTAACTTAGAATTTCAAAAGAGTTGCTCGTATATGGATATTTATCTAGGATTGGGCCTATCTTCTTAGTCCTCGTTCTTCGCTTCTCCTAGACTTGAGTGAATCCGTCCTTGAGTTTTCCTTCATTTGTTGGATCTGCCACCTTTGGATCTGCCGCGGTTGATTTTGTTTCCATCGATTTTCCTCTGTCTTAGATTGGGGAGTAAATATATGCTCTGTATTCGTGCAATGCTTCAAAGGGTGGTCTCTGGCATGTCGCTCCTTCAGATTCATTCATTGTTCCTTCGCGATAGGAGGAGGTTCTCACCTCCTCACCCCTCGTAGCCATCGGGGACTTCATATATGAGATTTATTGTTGTGGATTGAGCAACTTCAATAAGGGGATTCCAAACCAGAAATTTGATCGGTTGCAATGCATTTTCTCTTAGGGTTTGCAATGCTCTTTAATTTCTTCCTATGCTTCTTAAAAAATTTGGACCATTTTTCAAGTTGTGTGTCATCGTTTCCCAACGGTTACATTTTTATTATTTAAATTGAATTTAAATTATCCTTTTTATTATTATTTTCTTAGTATTTTAAAATAATACCTAATATAAATAATCATAATCTTAATTATAATAGAAATAAGTCCAACTCTAATCTTTCCCTAACTCTATTAACTATTAAGAGTAATTATTTTTGTCACTTCCTCTTATGTATATAAATTGTTTTAGCTACTTTTCTACACAATCAATTAATTAAGTAAATTGCCTCCTATGTTTTTGTAGAAGTGAGACATAGTTCACACCTAACCCTAGTTGTAATAAGAATAACCCTAACACTAATAGTTTATTACTGTTGTATTTTCTTTTGGCACCTTAAATTCTTACCACCATTTTATTTTGGCATGAACTAGAAGTCTTCTTTAATTCAATGAACATGTTTGTTGAATCGAAAACCTTAATAATCAATAATATTTTTTAACTTTTTATTTTGGCATGAACTAGAAGTCTTCTTTATTTCAATGGACATATTTGATGAATCAAAAACCTTAATAATCAATAATATTTTGTTACTTGGACGCTACGTCATGCACGCACTAGGAGTCTTTGTGCTAGTGGCATTGCACTGCAAGTTAAAGCTCAAAAGTCCTATGTCGATGAAAATACGTTGTCTAAATGTTTCACAGAGGTGTTTGAGGAAATCAAAAAATACCATTCTGAATCAATTGAAAAATAGGAGTAATGGTGTATTCATTATTGTGTTTAAAGTTTCGGATTATAAGTATCTATACTTTTAGGTTGCAGTTCCTATTCACAGTATTGCCTTTGTTATATATTTCATAGTGTAACTAAAATAATCCTTAATTATTTAATATCACTATATAAAATTTTGTTTGGATTTGAATTTTAGGAGGAAATACTATGGTTAATCATTAGGTTAGGTTTTAAGAAAGTATTTACAAAGGCTTTACACTGCTAAACAACATATCCACCATGTTCCACAATATTAATTGACATCAAAGAATGTAACCACTTTATATTGTGAAACCCTTCCCTTGTTGACGTTTTGAGTTGGCTTTGCAATTAATATGTAACCACTTTATATTGTGAAACCCTTCCCTTGTTCACGTTTTCAGTTGGTTTTACAATCAGTTTTTTTCATTTCCTCGAAGGCTTCCATGAAACACTTTCCGAGAATATGTGCATCTACATAATCCTTGTGCACATGAACTTGCAGAAAATTAGCTCCCATATAGCTCGGAATAAAGACTCCCACAGTATGTATGAAAAAATTCCATCGTTTTAAGAGGCCTGGTAGGAGATATGTATTAGAAAAAAAATTAAGAAAATGTTGGAAGAAATTTATCTAGCCTATCTACTCACTTGACGTAGGACGGATCCAAAAAGGGAAAACCTCCTTATTGGATTGCCATCAATTGCTACCTTCTCCATTAAACCAATCAAATTTCACATCATCATTGTTCTATTTCATATAGTATTGTGAAAACCTTTGGAAAACTCCTGTATCAAGTTAGGAATTAATAATCGGTAATGTTTAATTCAACAAGCTTCTAATAATAATTAGATTAAATCTACTTGTGGATCTTTTAACATTCCTAGACATCTTAGTAATTTGACCTTGATGAAGACCCTGAAAAATATCTTATGTCTGTCAATGTTCAACTTTTCCCTTCTCACAAAATCCATATTATTTTCAAGGTTTCCATTATCGCCCTTCTCACAAAATCCAGAGGATTCTTGAGCGTTCCCATTATCGCTACTGGCAAAGGTAAAAAACCAAAGTGATTTCCCCAAGGTACTTGAGCTTCTGGATTTAGCATCTTGTCTATGTAATGCACAATTTACACGCCATTAGATCTCAAAGTATTACGCCCGTCTAAGAAAAGTTGAATGAATAAAACGTATTTGATTGTGATGGCATTGTTTTAAAGAATCAAAATTTAATCCAGTGGACACTCTCATGTTTATCATAGTGTTGTGAGTCTTGAATTCTTCATTTTTTTTGAAGTTTTTTTTTCTTTAATAGCACTATCCTTGGCATACATGAATGCATATGATCCACAGTTAATACTCTCATGTTTATCATACATAGTCTTGTGAGTCTTAAATTCTTATTTTTTTTTTAATAACAGTATACTTTGGCATACATGAATGCATATTGATCGGCAATAGTCCGGAGGAGATTAGGCGCTTCCTAGCCAATGTGTGGATCACATGCGATAACAACGAAGAGGTAGTGT
>ML818353.1:43545-53562 GCA_009831015.1 Picea engelmannii | reverse complement strand
TTTTTTTTATGAATACAGAATGTGAAACCTGACCTGATCAATGAAGAATGTGATGAAATATATGAAATAGTGAATTTTGGGCAACTGAAATGAGAAAATTACTAGATTTATTGTATTATGAAAACATCTTGTCTAGTATTTTGGGTGGATTTGGTGAAGTATACAATAAAAGAAAAATAGAATATTCTTGAAATGAAGTACAATATGAAGTGGAGTGAGAAAGATGAAGTTAATGAAGATATTGTTGTTGAAAATGATGATTGTGTTGAATGTGTTGTAAGTGAAATAGAGACAAAAAATTGTAGCATTGAAATTGCAATGATTGATGATGAAAGTGTGTATGTAGCTGATAATAAAACAACCCTTGATAATGAGAAAACTGCCAATGATTGATGATGAAAGTGTATCTATAGTTGATAATAAAGCAACCTTTGATAATGAAAAAATTGGCAATGATGCAGTATATAGTGATTTGATGAATTCAACAACTAAAATTGTTGATGAACTAGAGCGTGCTAAAGATGATGAAGACAAGTGTAAAATAACTCATGAGAATGAAATGTAAGATCCCTTATCCATATTCAATTGTCGTCGGCTTATTCAGAAACCAACCAGATGTAACTGTTTTCTCATTGGGAGCTTCTGGAATGGTCCATTACTCCATCTAGGGTTCTCTACCTAGATCTGTGGAACAGTTGACACATAGCCAACAAAAGCTTGATGGAATCTTGGCTATAAAGACTTATGTTTGGTCCCCAATCTCGTTCAATCACCTTCAGTCGTACACCATCAATCAGAGTGAGCAGAGCTTGGAAGTGCCATACAGAAAGAAAAACTAGTGTGGAACTGGGAAAACTTCTACAACAATTAGTCAAAGCCAAGAAACATCAATGGACGGAGGTATGATCCATCCGGCATCTAAATTTCAATTCTTTTAAAGAGTTTTACTCCACATATTTTAGAATCAATTTAAACTATCATTTGGTATCAGAGAGATTTTATCTCTGCCTTGGTGTTTTGGAGAAAGATAGGATTATTCTGTCTCGGTGCATCTCTATTGGGTTTTCCTTGCATATTCTTTGCACATTTTAATGCATATTGTTGTATGTCTATCCATATTAAGATGGCAGAACCATACATTTATGTGTGTCTTTCTTTTATAATTTGGTTGTACATTTTTTAAATGAAATTGTTGTGCTCTATACAGAGAGGTTTCATTGCATTGTTGTGCATCTTTAGGTTATTTTACTATACGTTTTTCCCTAGGGAGAATAGCATCTGTACACTCTGCTTCTGAGTCACACAATATTTAGAAGCCAAGGAGCATAGTTTTATGTCAGATTTAGTAGTTTTAGAGAGGAATTGCCTGATGCACTTCTTCGTTGTTATTACATGTAAATGTGCTTGCAATCCGGATGATCTTTTATGGTCATTAAAATAATTTCTTTCTTAACTTCTTCTTGGGATTGAAGAATTTGTAATTGTCTTCTAAGTACCAGTACTTACTATTCTAGTGAAAGTTTTTTTGATTTGATTACATGTGTTGTTAGTGCTAAGTTTTCTGTCTTTCCATCTCTTAAATCACTAGGATGAATTTCTTCACTAGTGTACTATTTAGCATCATAATTTTTAAGAGATTGGTTAAGAGAAAGAACATATTCCAGTGGTTTTATTTAATGTTATCATTGCAACTTACATTCTGGAAGGATGTTCAACATGCTTTCTTATATTTACCTTTGTATAGTTTAATTATATATATTTCATTTGCATGATGTGATTATTTTTTCTCTAATTAAAAACATGTTATTTTGAATGAGTATACATCGTTGAATGTTATGCATGAATATTGTAGTTTTATTTATGCAATTTATAATTATGCTCATATCAAGTTAATTTTATGCATTAAAGAAATAATGTCTAGGGATCCATATAATTTTATTTTTTTATTAGAGAATAGCCACAACGTCTCTAATTAAATAATATTATATATTATGATTGATTAAGATCACGTAAAGAATATTTAGACATTAATTGTAATTAATTATACTAAATAGAATAAATTTTATCCCACATGAATTTTTATTATATTTATATATAATTAATTAGGATAAAATATCAAATTATTCATAACTTACCCACATGACTTATGAATTGATAGTTTTATCATAAAGTTCAAATTGAATCTGCTTGAATTGAAAATTTATCCCATAGGCAATTTTTATGTCATTAGATTCAAATTTAAGCATGAATTTACATTGGTAAAGAATGAAATTTTATTTTTTGGCCTCAATTTTAGCGTAAGCATGTGATCTTTAATTTTATGCAGTTGTACAACTTGCAAATTTCTCTGAAATTCGTTGTGATATTCCTGAACTTAAGGGAGATAACTATAAGGTCTGGAAGGAGAGAGTTCTCCTTCTTTTGGGGTGGATGAACATAGATTATGCTATTAGGAAATATGAACCACCAGCACTCACTAATACCATCACTGCAATAAACATCACACTTTATGAGAGATGGGAGCGATCTAATTACCTAAGCATGATGTTCATTAAGACTAAAATTTTAGCTGGTATTCATGGTTCTGTTGATCAGCATGAAAAGGTCCAAGACTTGCTGAAATCCATTGATGATCAATTCGTCACTTCAAACAAGGCACTAGTAAGCACCCTAATCATGAAGTTCTCATCCCTAAGGCTCACTAGTGTGAAAGGTGTGCGCGAGCACATCATGCAAATGAGGGACACTGTGGCTCAATTGAAGAAACTCAAGGTTGAAATATCGGAGTATTTCCTGGTGCACTACATCCTGAACACCCTTCTACACCAATACAGACCCTTCAAAATCTCATACAACACACATAAGGATAAATGGTCAATTAATGAACTCATGACCATGTGTGTTCAAGGGGAAGAGAGACTGGTGATGGAACTGGGAGAAAGTGCAATGCTGGCAACACATGGAAAGGGAAAATCTCAAGCCAATAACAAACGGAAAGGTAAAGTACCTCCCCAAGTTGATATCAAGAAGGATTCTAAGTGTTTCTTCTGTAAAAAGAAGGGACACATGAAGAAGTAATGCGTCAAATTTAAGAAATGGCTTGCAGACAAAGGTAATGTGATCTCGTTTGTTTGTTATGAATCTAATATGGTCAATGCCAATATTAACACCTGGCGGATTGATTCTGGATCAACAATTCACATTTTGAATTCCTTCCAGGGTTTACAAAACCTAAGGAAGCCAACGGGAAGTGAGCAAAGCATCTTATCAGGAAACAAGATGGGCTCACATGTGGAAGCTATACGAACATGATATTTAACTTTAAGTAGTGGATTTGTTTTAGAATTAGAAAAGACCTTTTATGTTACAAGTTTTTCTAGAAACTTGATTTCAGTTTCAAGGCTTGTACCTTTTGGATATTCCTTCAACTTTTCAGAAATATATTTCAGTTTATTTTATAAATCTGATTGTGCTARRAATGGTATTTTGTCTGATGGTMTTTACTGCATTAATTTACAAAACAATGTCATTTATGATTCAATGCATGTTAACATTGGCACTAAAAGATGTGTTATTAATGATGATTCCTCTAAATTATGGCACCGAAGAATAGGTCATATCTCCATAGAAAGAATTAAAAGATTGGTAAATGAAGGGGTACTTAATACTCTAGATTTTACTGATTTTGAGACTTGTGTGGATTGCATAAAAGGAAAGCAGACCAACAAGTCAAAGAAAGGTGCCAATAGGAGTTCAGACATATTAGAGATCATACATACTGATATATGTAGTCTAGACATGGAATCACATGGTCATAGATACTTCATCTCTTTTATAGATGATTACTCATGATATATGTATCTCTACATGCTTCATAATAAGAAAAAATCATTAGATGACTTTAAAATCTTTAATGCTGAAGTAGAGAAACAATGCGGCAAGCAAATTAAGATCGTGAGATCCGATAGACGTGGAGAATATTATGGTAGATACACAGAAGATGGACAAGCACCTGGGCCATTCACAAAAATTCTTCAAGAGCATGGGATTGTTGCCCAATACACCATGCCTGGTTCACCCGACCAGAATGGTGTAGCAGAAAGAAGAAACCGAACATTATTGGACATGGTGAGGAGTATGCTTATCAGGTCCAATCTTCCTAAATCCTTGTGGATTGAAGCACTTAAGATGATAGTGTATATATTAAACTGAGTTCCAACCAAGGTTGTTCCTAAAACGCCATTTGAATTATGGAAAGGTTGGAAATCTAGTTTGCGACATATGCGCGTTTGGGGATGCCCGTCTGAAGTGAGAATATATAATCCACAAAAGAAGAAGATGGACCCAAGGACCATTAGTGGGTATTTCATTGGATATGTTGAAAGGTCTAAAGGTTATATATTTTATTGTCCATCTCATAGCACTAGGATTGTGGAATCAAGAAATGCAAAGTTTCTTGAAAATGACTTGAACAGTGGGAGCAATCAAACCAAGAACATAGTTTCTAAGAAGGATCATTCAAAATATCAACCTTCCACCCCAAGTGATAGATTGGTTATTGTTCACAGCACCCCTCAAGTACAAACTTGTGTTGAACAACCAATTGTTGAAATTCCACAAGTTGTTGACGACATTCCAATAGATCAGGTAGTTCAAGAGTTTCCAAGAACTTTTGAACAATGAGTTGAACCACATACTTCTCAGGAAGATTGTGGTACAACATTAAGAAGATCTACTAGAACAAAGAGATTAGCAATTCCTGATGATTATGTTGTGTATCTGCAAGAATCTGACTATAACATTGGAGCCGAAAATGATCCCGAGTCCTTTTCACAAGCCATGAGTTACAAAGAATCAAAATTATGGTACGATTCCATGAAGGAAGAGATGAATTCTATAAAGAGTAATGAAGTCTGGGATCTTGTTGAGTTGCCTAATGGTGAAAAATCCACTGGATGTAAATGGGTCTTTAAGACAAAGAAAGACTCATTGGACAACATTGAGAGATACAAGGCAAGACTTGTTGCTAAAGGATTCACTCAGAAAGAAGGAATCGACTACACAGATACTTTCTCTATTGTATCTAAGAAAGATTCCTTGCATGTAATTATGGAATTAGTAGCCCATTTCGACTTGGATTTGCAACAAATGGATGTGAAAACGACATTTCTCAATGGAGATCTAGAGGAGGAGGTTTACATGAAACAACCTGAAGGATTCCCCTCTAGTGATGGTGAGCAATTGGTTTGCAAGCTCAAGAAATCCTTATACGGTTTAAAACAAGCATCCCGCCAATGCTATTTGAAATTCCATAATGTAATTTCTTCTTTAGGTTTGCTAGAAAACATTATGGATCAATGTATATACCTAAAAGTTAGTGGGACTAAAATTTGTTTTCTTGTTTTATATGTGGATGACATTTTGCTAGCAACCAATGATAAGGGTTTGTTGCATGAGGTGAAACAATTCCTCTCTAAAAATTCGGATATGAAGAATATTGGTGAGGTATCTTATGTCATTGGCATTAAGATCCATAGAGACAGATTTCGAGGCATCTTGGGTCTATCTGAGGAAACCTATATTAATAAAATTTTAGAGAGATTTCGGATGAAGGATTGGTCACCAAGTATCGCTCCCATTGTGAAGGGTGATAGGTTCAATTTGAACCAATGCCCGAAGAACATCTTTGAATGGAACAAATGAAGAAAATTCCACATGCTTCTGCTTTCGAAAGCCTAATGTATGCTCAGGTTTTCAAAAGACCAAACATTGCATTTGTTTTGGGAACATTCGAATGATATCAGAGTGATCCAGGTATAGAACACTGGAGAGCTGCAAAGAAAGTAATGAGGTACCTTCAAGGAACCAAAAACTACATGCTTATGTATAGACGGACAAACAATTTGGAAGTAATTGGCTAGTTAGATTCTGAATTTGTTGGATGTGTTGATTCACGTAAACTAACATCGGGATACACTTTTATGATGGTTGGTGGAGTTGTATCATGGAGGAGTGCCAAGCAGACCTTGATTTCCACTTCCACTATGGAAGCCAAGTTCGTCTCCTGTTTTGAGGCTACTTTACATGGTGTATGGCTTAAGAGTTTCATTTCTGGGCTTAGAATTATGGATTCCATCTCTAAGCCATTGAGAATGTATTGCGACAATTCAGCTGTTGTTTTTATGGCTAAAAACAACAAAAGTGGGAGTCGAAATAAACACGTCGACATAAAGTATTTATCCATAAGGGAACATGTTAAAGAAAAGAAAGTGGCCATTGAGCACGTCAGCACTAAGTTGATGATTGTTGATCCTTTGACTAAGGGCATGCCACCGTTTAAATTCAAGGATCATGTAATGAATATGGGACTTGGTTCCATTATGTAGTTTCTCATTGTATGGACAATGTTATTTTAATGAAATTCTTAATTATTGTGATGTTTTCCTCATATTTATGTGCACCTTAATTTGATTTGAGAGAATTCATCTGTGTAGGACCAAGAATAAACATAAGGTTTATTCATTAAGAAATTGTTTCCACGTAAATTATAATAGAAATAAATACATAGTAATAGGGTGAAATCACAAAGGTGGGTTACACTTTCGTGACAATCAAGTCTCCAAAATTCCGAAAAACATTTTTTCGGCCGAACTTACAATATTTTTCAGTCGAAAGATATTATTTTCGCCCGAACTATTTTTCGGCCAAAAACATAAACGTCAAATCGAACAGTGCAATAACAACCCCCTCGATTTGCATGTACCAATTTGGTTGGACGGATATTTTTTTTCCGGCAATAACTTTTCGGTCGAACAATTGTTCGGCCGAACTATATTTCGGCCGAAAAATAGTTCAGTCGAACAATTGTTCGGCCGAACATTTGTTTAGCCAAACTATCTTTCGGTCGAAATATTGTTTATATATTACCAACACATCAGTTGTTGAATGTTTTTGCAAAATTTTTGTCGTGGGGTCATTAGGTCACGAGCGAGCGTTATTGGTCGGAGTGCAGCTGTTGGTCGGAGCCGGTTGTCGTTGCTGCAGTTGTGGTAGTCGTTTGGTCGTGAGCGAGCGCTGTTGGTCGGAGCACAATGGTTGGTCGCGAGGGGGCGTTGTTGGTTGGAGCGCAGTGGTTGGTCGTGAGAGAGCGCTGTTGGTCGAAGCGCAGCGGTAAGATATATATATGTAATTTGTATGTGTTTTCTATGTCGTAATATTTGTAATGTAAACAATATTGGAGGGAGCATTGACATTCTTGCTTGTTTTCACAACAAAATGTGGTTGCCCTGCATTATTTTATTTGGTTTTTGCTCTGCCAAAAGATGTGTGAAGGCCTACATGTGAGAGGGAGAGAGAGACTGGGCATAGTTGGCCCCTTTTTTTTATTTTTTGTTCTTGCTCAGAAGAATGTGGAAAGGCCTGCATTTATTTTTATTTTGTTTTTTCCCAGAACCTCTTCTGCAACACTCTTTTTACTTCAATTTACCATAAGACTAATTGTGCCTATAACCTTTGTGCAACCCTCTTTTTAATTTGATTTACCCTTAGATTAATTGCACCCAAAACCTTTGCGCAACCCTCTTTTTACTTCGATTCACCCTCAGACTAATTGCACCCAGAAACTTTGCACAACCCTCTTTTTACTTCATTTTACACTCAGATTTCTTTGAGTTTTTTCAAATTTTCTCCTCCGATTACTCTATGTGTTTGTAAATTGTTCTCCCTAGACTTGTCTGCATTTTTGCAAATCATCTCCTCAGATTACTCTGCGGTTTACTTCATCTTAGACATTTTTTTAATTCTCATCATTATGATTCCATCTCCTTCAGTGCTCAGCTATCTTCCAGGCGATAGCTAGCGAACCAACTTGGGTTTCTTTCACTCGAGATTTGCTCAGTTGTATTTAAATTCACCAGATTGTGTGGAGGTAGAGACTTGGACTGTGTCCACGAGTTTTCCACCCTCTTCAATGGCGTAGACCCATTCTTAGATCCGTTCTGAGAATTGACACCTTTACCAGGGCAGTAAAGGTTCAGTTCCCTTGAAGTCTACCCCAAAAAATATGAGTTGATATAGTTTTTATTTACTCCATTTAAGTCTAGAGGTGAATTCACCCAGGTTCTGTGATTTTCTTTAAACTTAATTTATTTCTTGCCTTGATTTAATTAAGTTCTTGTCTTATGTTTTTTAGAATTAAAATTGATTATAAGCATAATAACAGTGTTGAAGATATTTCTTACAATTGATTTAGATTTGTTAGTCTGTCATTTTGATTTTTAGTCTATCGTTTAGATGTTGAAGATATTTCTTACAATTGAAGATATTTCTTAAAATTTTAGTCTGCCATTTAGATTTTTAAATAAAAACAGAGGACAAAATTCGTGCTATATTTTTCCAAATTTTTAAGTAAAACGGAGAATAAATTATCTGTGATATTTGTAAATTGACACTGACTTCTGAAACGCAACAATTTAGAGTACGATATTTAGAGTATATATTTAGAGTATATTTAAGTTTGAGCCATAGGGAGATTGTGCATGCTTGGATGTAGAAGTTCCCTGATTGCGCCTGGTGCATTTCTTCTTTCAATCTCCTCTTTTCAATTCTAAAGAAGAGAAGCCATATGTAATTCCTGTTATTTTATATTTGTGATCCCGATTGGCGTGTTTGTCTCTTCCCTTTTAATGTTCAATGATGAGGTTAAGATCATTTTCTTACTTTTTTTTCAAATTATTTTCTCTTTATTTAATTTTTGAGATGAATGTGATTAGAAGTTTATCAGATATTGAGTTCATAAATTCGTTCATAAATTCATTTTTCATTTGTTTCAGCTTCAAATTCAATGCTTGTTCGGAAATTTATGTTGCAATCCACTGGCAATGAATTTGGAAGATTGTATTAATTTTTATTTCTCTGATTTGTCTTTTAACGCTTTTAGCTTAGAAGAGAAATGCTGCCAAAGATGAATACAAGAGGCTCTTCCTCTTTGTTGAATATGATTAATAGAGATTGTTTCCACTAACCACCTCGTTTCTTTTTACGATTTCTTTTCTCTGTTTTGATTTCTTGGCTGCATTCCATTAGAAATTTATAGCCTCTTGTAGGTATTGGAATAACAATTAATTTCAGAGCCGTTTCTTTTAACCATTCCATTCCTGATGCTTTTTCCTCTTGTAGGTATGGTTTCTCAGTGATCTGTAGTTTTTCCTTCGTATATTATTACTTGTTGTTCTTGAATGGGCTTTTGTCTGTCAAGGTTTTAGAAGGCTTTTGCAGATTTATTGCGTCATGTGTTTTGTTTTCTTTGTACCTATTGTTAAAAATTTTGCCTGCAACCTTGCTACAGGTCCTACATTTTTATCATTTCATCCAAACAGTCTGTTCTTAGCCACTGCTTATATTTTTTACAATCTAGAGTGTTTTTCTCTTCTATTTGAAGTCTAAATGTATAATGGCCTTTGGTTGTTCAATATAGGAATGCCTCAGTTTATTAAAAGAAACCCAATACAAAATTTTGAACTACGATATGTATATATACTTCTAAGATCTCACTCTTCAGCAATTATTATAAAATTTGATTTTGTCAAAGACTCATCTTACTGTTGCGTCGACTTCTTCGATTGCTGCGTCAACTTCATCGGAGTTATGTAAATCTTTGTCGGAGCTACGCGAATCTTCATTAACTTGTTGATTCTTCAATTAACCTACCAGTTACCACTCTATCAACACCTATGGATACTTTTCTTGCCCCGTCCTTGAATTACAATGGGGTTGTATTCGTTTTCAGATCTAGGGAAGTCTAGATTTGAGTAGAGTACAAATTAATATTTTCTAGCAAAGATACAATTTACAGCCATGGCCCAGAAAATTATTTACAGCCAAGATTCGTTATCATATACAATTTACAGCCATGGCCCATAAAACATTTTACAGTCAATATTCTTTATCATATACAGTTTACAACCATGGCCCAGAAAACATTTTACAGCCAAGAATCGTTATCACATAAACATTTTA
>ML818353.1:0-14985 GCA_009831015.1 Picea engelmannii | reverse complement strand
AAATGAATCAACCCAAATAACACACTCCCTGACTCAATCCGGAGTCCAAGGGGGTTCCGCCGATGCCCCTGCATCCTCAAGGTCCGAAACTTGCGCACTCAATGAAACTGAGTCAGCAGCACCTGTCTACATCAAGTAGTAAAACATCCTGTCATCTATCTTAACGCATCATAATGAAGGATAGATGTTTTATCATCATAAAAAGCCAGATCACTTGCGAGCAAGTGTCCTCAAAGAATAAGTTTTTGTAAGTGTGCCAGAGCGGGATGTTACAAAATCAAGTATTACTATGAACTGAAGACAAGTGTAAAATAACCCATGAGAATGAAAGCCTTATGTAAGAAAGTCTCTTTGAAACAAAGACATATGAAGTCAAATTTGATGAAAACTATTCATTTCATGAAGAGTGGTCAAATCTGTTGCATGAGAAACATCTTATTGATGAGCTATTGTTTGGTGATAAGAGAAGCTCATTTGCATACACAGATAAAATATTGAGTCAATTTTTATGGTGTGGAGCATGGAAGAAATCAAGTATTATTATGAACTGATATTGCAACATTCCATTGAGAATGACATTAATGATTGTATCAAGAAATGGAAGCAAGCCACTTATAAGAAGTTGGAAGAATTTCCAAGCATTAAAGACAAACGCTTCGAAGAACCTACAAAAGTATTGAGGATAGAGAACAATAGTCAATTGTCAAGTTCCAAAATTAAGAAGAAAAACTCCAAGATGACAATGAACCAAAACAGAGTCAAGATGAAACATATTTGGAGCACAAAACCAAGGAAGAGGCTCCATCTCCATCACTATCTAACAAGATGAAATTGTTAGAGTCAATTTGTAAGCCTAGCTAAGACTAATAACAAAAGGCATGTTGTTTATGTTATGTATTGACATTGTATTAAATACATTTCTCCATTAAGGGGGAGTGTTGGAGAATAATAGTGAAATACCATAGTTGGGAAATTGTTAGAACGGATTTCAATTGTAAGCTAGTTTAGTCTTTGAGTTGTTTTTGGATCCCCAAATTTAGCAAATTGTTAGAGACTATCCTAACCTATAAATTTGTATGCAATTTATCAAATTGAAAATAAAGTGTGTATGAGCGTACTTGTGTGAGTTCTTGTGGCCTCACTGATAGTTGTATTATTCTCTCATTTTTAATTATGTTTAATCATGGTGCTAGCATTTTTTAATTCTAGTTTATATCAAATTTTGTAAAGATATAACGAAACTATGATGAAAAATATAAGAAAAATAAGTAATTTTTTCATTATACTTTGTAAAGTTAATAAATCATAAGAAAAATTATTTAAAATAAAATTCTATTCATTTTTCATATTTAATTTTTTTTATATTTAACATAAAAAGATTGATATAAAGATTCATAAAAGAATTATATTCAAAACTTTGATTTTAATTTAAATATATCTTAATATGAAATGTGTGTATTCAGCTCTTAACAAATTTAATAAATTATATAAACCATTCAAATTTTAATTTAAAATTATATATTTTTATTTAAAATAAAAAAAAAACATTAATATTAGTAAAAAGATTTATAAAAAATATTATTTTATTTTGAAGATATTTTGATCTCTAGCAAATTTAATAATAAATATTACCATATAACTTACTTATAATTTATAATAAATGTTACCATATAACTTTATATTATACTTATAATAAATGTTACTATATAACTTTATATAAAGTAAGGAAGAATTTTGAAAGTATCTTAAAATATATTCCATCATACACTACCCTACACTCATGATACTACAAATTTAATAAATTATATAAACAATTTAAATTTTGATTTTAAATAAAAATAATAATATAAAAATTTACCTACAAAATTAGATTTAAAACTTCAATTTTATTTTGGAAATATGTTAACCTCCAATTTATGTATTTAATTTTTAACCAATTCAATAAGTTCGATAAAACAAACTATTCAAATGTTAGATTTAGAATATAGTGTTTATGCCGCCGTGCCTTTCTCATATATAAATATAATATAACAGTGCAACATTACATAAACTATTGTTTTAACACTTATACATTTATTTTTTAATAGAAATTTGACACGTTTCTATAAAAATAAAAATAATTTGTAGGAAGTAATGTTTTTCATGTAAGAATATTTTATTAGTTTTAGGTCATGATGGCAATTTACAATGACAGAAAAGCTTAGGAAAGAAACCTGAACACCTAAAGCAAGGTGATGGCCATCGGCAATCATTTAGAACGTCCGATGTTTACGCGGACTTTAAAGTCACCCACCCATTTGTCTTTGACTCAATAAGAATGATTTTAGCCACGCCAGCTTTCCTACGTGTCCCGCTTACAACTAACGCTTAATCCATGAATCAGGACAGCTCACGTTTAAATCAACCGACCTGAAAAAGTGTATGAGTAATAATATGTGTTGCAGTAGTCACAATACCTCCAAATTCTCTGTTACCGGAAAGGTGCATGTTATTTATTGTGAGTAAAGACTATGTTTTTTTAAGTGAATATCACAAACTAGCTACTTCTTTATTTAAAAGATTATTTTATTGTTTTTAAATGAAACTCACTAGGATGAATTTCCCATGAGTTTTTTTTTTAAGAGTGGTACTCTTCTGTTTTAAAATTGCATATGCATAAATATAAACAATACCTAAAAAGTATCATACTTATTTGAAATAAATATTCACATGCTAAATCAAATATCTTAGAGAAGAAACTATTTACAATATAATATAATATATTATAGTATTTATAAACCAATAGAGTATAAAATAGGTAGGATGATGGAAGGACAACACCAATATTCAAGGAAAAAAACAAAAAAATATGCACAACATATAAGTTTTAAATGATCTTTTCATTAGACACCAAAAGTATTAAGATAGATACACATTTGAAATCTCATGCTTGAATCATGCTCTTTGAGATTGCAATAATGTAATATTCTAAAATAGTTTTATGGGAATCTCTAAAATAATGTCTTTAAGGGATGGGGCTCCGATGGACCAGGAAATGAAAAGACCTTTTAGAGACAAGACGAATAACGTCTTATCTTTAACCATTTAGAACGTCTTATCTTTAACCATCATACATTAATTTGTTTCATCTAGATATTTCAAGGAAGGTTTTTCTCTCTTATGTGGATATTTCTTAAGCTCAAACTTTGACCAAGAATGTACCCATAACATCCTTGTAGAAACCTTCAACATTCTCCATATTATTTTCAAGATATTCTTTAAAATGTGTAATCCTTGCTACAAAGTTGGTGCAGCTCCGTGCAAGATCCCAAATTTCTTGAATCACATATATTATTTTCTATATCTTGTTTCCAGCATATTTTCTTATTTCTTGCAACAAACTTGATGAACCTTTACATGTGTTGTTGTTTTTCGGGATATCTTCTAAAGTGAGTGTTGGTTGAATTGTATTCAAAGGTTTTAGAAATAAAATTCTTAGATTTAAAGATTCCTCTAATTGTTTTATTTTTTTGTTTTAATTCCAAATTTTACTTTTTAATGTTACTCACACACTATTTTAGTGCTTCTCTAGTTGCTTAACACAATTGTACATTTTTTTATGGTGCAATCCAGTCGAAATCAATTGTTGATTTCCATTTCTCATGTCTTCTCATTTTTTGTGTTCACTTTCTCAATTTACAATTTTTTGGATGCTCAATTGTAAGCCCCATGGTGTAAGGGTACAAAATCCTCTTCGAATATCTCTGGTTCCTGAGTGACGAGGGCTTCGGTGATTTCTTGGGTTTCAAACAGTCTTGCTTAGACCAACTAGGTTTTTCAACAAGCTCATCCAGATCCATAGCCAGTGGGATATCTTGGGTTTTAGGTATTCCTAACCATGTTTTTTATTTTTCCTTTTTTATTTTAGAAGAAGTATATACACTAAGATTTTTCATGGAAGAAGTATATACACTGAGATTTTTCACGATTTTTCTTTGGTGGATCCTTAGCACCGAGCTTTGCTCCTCCAAAAGGCTCTATACCAGACAAAAAATTGGTTCCACTTTAAAATCAATACTATTTTCCCTCTGCAAATCTTCAAACACATGTCAATACACTATGGTTAAAACAAGATAGAATTTCATATAAAATTTTAACTTTTGTTTCAAATTACTCAATTGAAATGAAAATTCACTAGAAATAATGTGGCCCAAATCTAAGATGACTAAGATGAAATTTTCATACATAAAAAACGCATGGAAAAATGAAGGACATAGATGATATTTATGGGAACAAAGGTCGGGGATTCCATGCCAATAATACAATAAAATAACCACACAAATTCCTTGTATGGGTATTTCAAGGAACTTACCTCAATTTTGGAAGCAATAATGTTATTATTATTTGAGTCAACCAGATATTTACTAAGGAATTATTCACCTCCTTTGTGTTGTTTAGGAATTCATTAGCCTTTTTTCCCTTGACCTGCATGGTGGAAGTTTGATTATTCTCTTCTTACAGTTTTGAAATATATTATTGCTAGAACGCAACCAATAGGGGTTGTGCTTGAGTTCGATACCTGATTCATGTATTTCTCAACCAAAGTGAGAGCCTTGTAGTAGTTGTAGGTTCGTGACCACTAGAAATATTGATCTTTCACACACAAGATTATTTAGTGTATCAAGCAATGCTGTTTATTTTATGTGTTGTTGTAAACACGTTAAAAATAATAGAGAGAGATCATTTTATTTTATTTTAAATCCATATTGGAAATTCCATGGAAACTTTTTTATATTCATACATGTGATATAGCGTAACCCACTGATTTTCCACCGAGGACACCTAGAAGGTATGAAATTTTCAAGGTTTTTTAACATTTTCTAGCGTCTAGATTGCACCGAGGCCCTTTAAATATTTGTCCCATCCAACCTTCCATCAATTAAAATGAAACTTTAAATAAAATTATAATGAAAAAAGGAGTCGTAAAGGGATGACACTAGTTTATCCTTCATCACGATTCGTCATGGTTGCTTTTCGCTCTTCCACCAGTTGGGCGAAATTTAAAAATGAGATGGGCCGCAAGAAACTTCCCGGCACAGAAAAACAGATCACCCAAATGAACAGTGTAAAATGGACAATATCAAACGTTTCCATTGGTGTCATAGTCGAACACAGACAATCCACACCCACCCAAAAGATACCAGTGTTTGCATACTAATGACTCTTATAGCTCAAAGCATACTTGAAAATTCTTCTAATTCAAAGTACTCGCTAAGATATAGTTACTTGAGAGCTCTTCTAATTCAAAGCACTCGGTAATATATAGTTATGTAAGCTTTTTCTAGATGGCTCCAACCCTCACATATATCTGAGTTCTAGATGGCTCCAACCCTCACATATATCCGAGGGCAATACTCCCAACGATACCAATGTCACCTCCAATGATACCAATGTTTCCATACTTATATCTTTTAACTTGACCACCCACCCACCAATGTTTCCATACTCGACATCTCTTGTAACTTAGACCAACCACTTAGCATTCGAATATTGGTGAATTGTGCCAAGTCTTGTATGTTCTTTAGTTGCACAAATACGTTCGCCCACAACTCCTCAACAAATCCTCCAAACATATCGAAAACTGCACATATATTTGCAAAAACTAAATGTTCAGACGTTTCAACCATAAGAATCTAGGCTTATCAAAATATTGAACTTGGTAAGAAATAAAGTCAAAAGAATTCTCAACAAATGTAGTGAAATATTTGTTTTTATGACTATTTAAAATTATACCCAAAGATACAGATCCTACTCTATTTTCTCCTACTCTATTTTCTCTTTAAGAAACTTCTACTTCTACTCTGAAACAATCCTCATCTAAACATTTCAATACCACCTCTGCTATTGTTTTTTTATTAAATGTGTCATAGATTTCATGGTATTCATTTTCTTTCAGTAAAGTTCCACTTTAAACAGGTGGAATATCTTATCAAGATGAGGTTGGCAAGGGCTTTGTGAATAAATTTTCTAGAACGTGACCAAATTTTTTTCTCTAAAACCAAAATCAGAATAGGTCTAGCAAAATCAACCACTTCCAACGCAAAGGACATCTAGTTTTCAAACTATATCTTCTAAGTTTGTAGCTTACTCTAGTCAATTTTATTTTTAATCGTGTTTTACTTGTTATCTGTACTTTCTCAAGAGAAAAATCCGCACATCACAAGTTAAATGTAAGTACAATTAGAATATGAAAATAGAATTTAATTAAAGCCTATAAATGGCCAACTATAAAAGGGACTAAACAAGAATCTAGCATGTAAGTTAAACCAAGAAGGGAATTCTTGATACATATCCATAGCCACACTATCTCTGAACTCATATGGACTTGCCTATAAAAAAGAAAGAGGAAGCAAACTTATATGTGTTTATAAACCAAATCAAATAAATTGTCTCTATGTCCGATGTCGAATCCTGGGTCTTTCGAGGATTTCCGAAACTCTAAAAACAAAACTAGTTTCTTCAATATTTTGCTTCCATCTTCCAAACGGCTCTCTATCAAACTCTGTAGAAACAAAATTTGGGCCTCCTCTTCTGATCCAACAAGCCTTTAAAGTTGAAATCATAGTTCAACATGTTAGTGCAAGCTTTCCATCATTCATAAGTCTCTCTCTCTCTCTCTCTCTCTCTCTCTCTCTCTCTCTCTCTCTCTCTCTCTCTATATATATATATATATATATATATATATATATATATTTGTGGGGGTAAGATAGATATTTACCAAATGTCACGATAGGAATGAATAGTTTCAAAATCAAGACCTAGGATTTCGTTATTTGTGATGAAATGTTTCCCCACAAAGGAGCATGGATTGTTCTCTCTTTTGGACTCCTCATAAAATCCTTCTAACCCAACCTACAGAATATGGTTTCCATCAATGTATTTGACATGTCTAACCATCTCCTCTATCCATTCCTCTTTTCTCATCACATCTAAAGAACTACCATTTTTACTCATAACAGTTGCACACAAACATTATCAAAATAATTAGTTAATAGAAAAGGAAATTATTAACAAAACCCAAACAAACTAGGAACCTAAAAGAGCTACTAACTGTGATGTTCAATCATTAAAACGAGATCTTAAAACAAAGCATCCTTCATTGGGTCTTTGATTACATTTGTTTTCCATTTTCCAATTTTGACTCAAAGACTAAAGCTGCTATCTGACCTGGATGGTCCTACCCGAAGGGTCACTTTCACAACAAGGTTCATTCATGAGCTCCCAATAAAATATTGTAGGGTCATCTTTGTAGGCTCCTCCAATAATTTTATTCACTCTAGTTAATACAGTTTGTAGGAAAATGCATTGTTGAATGCAGATTTCATTAGTTTTTTTGTGTGTATATCTATTATATACAAATTGGTCTATGTATGTGTATATATAAAACGAAATAAATGTACGCATCTAATGAGTCAGAGACAAACATTTATACACTTTGTTACCTTAACATGGTTCTTATAGTAGCCTTTAATAGTGGGATTGTTGAAGAAATCATCCTAGGAGTTGATATTGTGTCTAGAATATTGAGCGCATTGTACATATTGGGCCTTTCCTCCAAACTTCAAAAAATTGTTCGCTAGGATAAATATTAGTCAAATACCATACTTGTTGGCCTCAGAGACCAAAAATTCATTGTATTCCATATACCAACATAACAATAAGGGAAGATTGTTGATATATATGATACTCTCCTTCATTATCGACTTACCCAAATGCTACCCACTATTGTTACCCATGACCCAATTTCCTCCATCTCTTGAACCAACATACTCATGGACACTCACCAGACTCACACAGATCCATTACCATCCCTAGGCCATTGTTTGGATCCTCTCGAGGAATATTCCATTCAAAACAAAAAAAATGCCCCTACTTAGAATCATTTTAGTGCCAAAATTAGATGCCAATATTGAGGGGCTAAGTCCTTCACCTGGGCATCTTGCAGGTGGTTGTGATTCAGGCCAATAGATTCCAGTCTCAACACCTGCATGCGCCCTCACCACATGGTTTCTCTCACCGGACACTTGCTTACAAGTCTGAGAACGTTCCTAGGTTTTCACCATGTGTTTTCACTCATTACCATCAAAATAGGTTCTAAATACAAATTTCAACCTCCAAAATAAGTTCATGATACAAATGTCAGAAGTTTGAATTAATGGTTTGGATTTAAAAATAATATTTAATATATGTATATTCGGTAGTAGTGTAATTGCATTTATTTTTTAAGAATATAGTTATGATACATTGTCTCATTAGATTTGTTACGTTGCCATGCTGGAGTTTATTTAAATTTGGAATATGTTCTTCATGAACGCTAGAGTTTCTGATGATGCCTAGATCATCAATATTTTGTTCAGTGTATGAATAATAACATGTGTTGCAGTAGTCACACGACCTCCAAATTATCTGTTACCGGAAAGGTGCATGTTATTCATTGTGATCAAAGAGTATGTTTTTTTAAGTGAATATCACAAACTAGCTACTTCTTTATTTAAACGACTATTTTATTGTCTTTAAATGAAACTCAAACTCACTAGGATGAATTTTCCATGAGTTTTTTTAAGAG
This sequence comes from Picea engelmannii, assembly GCA_009831015.1. Classification (NCBI taxonomy): domain Eukaryota; kingdom Viridiplantae; phylum Streptophyta; class Pinopsida; order Pinales; family Pinaceae; genus Picea; species Picea engelmannii. The sequence continues at coordinate 6,380 of ML818353.1, read as the reverse complement.
GTGGTACTACTCTATTTTAAAATTGTGTGTGCATAAATATAAACAATACCTGAGAAGGATCATACTTATTTGAAATAAATATTCACACGCAAAATCAAGTATTTTATGGAAGAAACTATTTACAATATACTATAGTACTCATACACCAATAAAGTATAAAAATAGGTAGGATGATGGAAGGACAATACCAATATTCAATGAAAAGAAGCAATAAAATATGGACATCATATGAGCCTTAAATGATCATTTCATTAGACACCAAAAATATTATGATAGATACACATTTGAAATCTCATGCTTGAATCAAACTCTTTGAGATTGCAATAATGTAATATCCTAAAATACTTCTCAGGGAACCTCTAAAATAATGTCTTTCATGGACGAGGCTCCGACAGACCATGAAATGAAAATACCTTTTAGAGACAAGAAGAATAATCAAGGATTTAGCCTAAGTTTCCAGATGACTTGGAAATATAAGACTCAGATGACTAGGAAATGGAAGACAATATCATAAATGATTGGAGAAGAATGATAATAAGGGGAGGAATAGGGTGTATGCTTGACTCACTATGATGGAAAGTTCTTGGAAACCCATTACTTACTTGAAGGCACCTCTTTAGTAGATTCTTGTTGTGGTTGAGGTCGCATACCTCCAACCGTTTCATGTTGTTCTGGATCGATGATTTTGATTAAGGATTTTCTTAACCAATTTTCAACATGTTCCCTCACTGGGACCACCTTTATCTCATGCCTTGTCTTTATTTAGAACAATTCATTCTCCATTTCTCTTAGGTCCATGCTTGATTGGTGCAACATGTCATATACCTCATCATTTATATTGATTTACCGCACTAGCAACCTTTTGATTTCTTCCTCATAGAATTCTATTGATTAGATAACTCTTTTTCCCATGCAACTTTCAATACACTAAGTTGGTTTAACAATTGTTGTTTATACTAAAGTATTGAATCCATTAATATACATGGGTCGTCAAGTTCTTTTGTGAGATCAAAAAACTTATAGAATAAGTCACCTCTTTTTTTATTCAAAGCATCTAGTTCACTTATAATTTCTCTCAAGTTTTGTGTTATCTTTAACCATCATACATTAATTTGTTTCATCTAGATATTTCAAGGATGGTTTTTCTCTCTTATCTGGATATTTCTTAATCTTAAACTTTGGCCGAGAATGCACCCATAGAATTCTTGTAGAAACCTTCAACATTCTCCAGATTCTTTTCAAGGTATTATTTAAAATGTGTAATCCTTGCGGCATAGTTGGTGGAGCTCTGTGTAAGCTCCCAAATTTCTTGAATCACATCTATTCTTTTCTATATATATTTTGCAACATATTTTCTTATAGCTTGCAACAAACTTGATGAAACTTAAAAATGTGAAATTTAAAAATGACAGAAAAGAATGTGACGACCCGCAAGAAACTTCCCGACATAGAAAAACAGATCACCCAAATGAACAATGTAAAATGGACAATATCATACATTTCCATTGGCGTCATAGTCGAATACCGACAATCCACGCCCACCCAACAAAGAATGTTGTTATGCTGTGTTTTCTATTTGCTAAGTTTGTGTTCTTCGATCGATCTGTTCTCTATAAAATATTTGGAAAACCGTAGCATATGTGCGCAGTGGCCGGAAAGTGCTACTGTATGGGAGTATCCAGTCACATCAATTGAAAGTCAACTCTATCAAATTTCGAACATCACATCCATACACTTTCTAATATGGCAGGTTGTTATTTATGAGGGTCATTGCCTCACTCTATCATTCTATACAACTTTGACCTTCAATTAGTTTGGAGTTTGAATTTAAACATTTTTCTGTTTTCAAAACTTCTATATACTTCTATATAGTAAAAGAAATGTTTTTTCTAATATTACCTCCACCCCACCCACACCCCACCCGGACCCCAAACTTCCCAAACTTCTACATAGTAAAAGAAAATAGTTATTTTTTTTATATTATTTAAGTTGACTTTTTAAAGATATTATTGGCTAACAAGATTGCAATATTATTGGCCGTATTATTACCTAGCTATCTTCGATAGCCTGGGTTTTTAGTATATTATTTTCTATCTAAGTTTTTAGTATATTAATTTTTTAGTTTTAGTTTATTATAACTGTTATCCTAAGTTTTAATTACAATGATATGTTTCGTTGTTCCTACAATGATATTTTTTGTTGAATAAAAATCATGGCTCTTGCAATAGTGGCTCATTGGTTGGCTCTGGCACTCGACCATATGAATAGCCTTCCCATCGACATGCCTCACTGCCTCGCCGCTTCACTGCCTTCCTGGGTGACATGTCCATACCACGTGTAACACCCCTATTTCCCCCAGCCTGTAATTAATCGTTAATTATAATTACCATGTGTTAATTGGTAAATCGATAGATATGGACATGAACTAATCCCCCTAGATCCACCTAGATCTATAACAAAACAAGACAGAATAATACGCTTTCCCTAGATTACGATCATTGAATTTAATTACCAAAGGAGGAATAGATAACGTACCTTATGAATCGCTTCCTTATGTCTTTGTTGATCCTGTTTTTCTCCAACGCTCCTGCGAGATCAGATCTGTAACAACACAAATCAACCAACGTGAAATCCGTAATAGTGAAATTCAATGACGACCTAAACATGTGATCAAGGAGTCATGTAATAAAATATCAATCATTTTATGGGAAAGAGACATCCCACTATATTATATTAATGAAAGGTAGAAGATACAACTAAATTTCCTTGATGTCGCAAGTTCCCTTTTAGTGGCCCTTCGTTCTAACAAAAACATACATTTGCTCTAATATTTGCATGAAGATTCCTCTCAAAAACTTGGTAGATGAATGGAGATCTCAAGCATCGTTTGAAATAGGATTCTTCACACAGACTTCTATTCTTTCTTTAGTCTCTATGCTTCTTTATGCTTGTACCTCTAACATTTTCCATGAGAAGCCTATCATTATATAGGAGAAGCTAAAGTGGTTAAAGAGACGAGGATGATCCCACCAAATCAGAGAAGTCAGTAGGATCGTAACTACATGGACGCCACTTCATATTTCCAGAAGATTCCACTTCTAGAAGCTTCTAGAACTTCTTTCCTCTTTTAGTTTTAAAGCGCCATCATGACCTACCTATATATCAGCCTGCGAAAATCCCACAGACTGGCTATAGTACAGCATGCAGAAATTATGGATTTCCACACTGTATAAAGGGAGTTGCTCATGGCGGCCTTTCAATAATGCATTTTGCAAGGGTGGAAAGAGGTTGTTTTTCTCAGGCAAAAGATTATATTGGGAACCTGAACACACGTTTATGTAATCATCATCAGGGTGACCAAAATAATGTGTAACACCATGCCCCCCAAAGTATGAGACTAGAACTCGAGATAGCCAAAATACTTTGTAAAATAAGTGTGTATGTATTAAGAACTAGGGGTGCACCAATTAGGAACCTGAAAACAATCAATCATATATACAATATCATATCATGTCTGAAGTAGGCATTCCCATGTCCAGACCAAAAATGATTGAAATCATAAATGTAGGTCATGGCCACCAATTATACAACGTGGATCTATGTCAACAAGATTCTGCATAGCCACTGAGAATACATCGTGGATCCATGCATAAAAAAATCAAGTATGAACATAGCCACGAGACATACAAAGTGGATCTATGTGTCAAAACAAATCACAGATACTCCTTCGCAACCTAGACCAAAAATGATGAAGTCCAGGGTCTTCAATCCATCGTCCGTTAGTACGATCCTAGTCATGCGATTACAGCTGTTGAAGTTGAATGTGAATAGAAACCACTTGATTACCAGTCGTTAATGAAAACTATTAACAAGTGTGAGGGAAATCACCATTGATGTCAATGACTCCCAAGGTACCCCAGTACAATCCAACAAATGTGAATGAATGAGTTGAAGTCAAACACTTGACAAAATATCTTGATCAGGGATCAATGATGTAGATCCACTGTCAAAAGCAAAGAACCTTCCATGGAGGCATGTAGGCTCTAAGGTGCTAAATAATTTCTAAGCCTTTTTCCTTGATAATGAGTTGAATTCAATGGGAAAAGGCTCATCACAGGAGGGCCTTGATATATCCCCCATCAATGACATGAAATAAGTAATAGATTTAGGGTAGAGAAAAATACATATGTGACTTGGGACTGACACAAGGAAGGTCGACATGGTAAAAATGGACAATTACATATGGATGACTCAAAATAAGGTTTCGGTTGAACTTCTCTTGAACATATGAATGACACGACAATGATCTTGGAAGTATTGACTCAAAGACGAACCGAGATATGAACTTGCAGAAGGTCAGACAAGAGACAAATGGATTATCCAACCCATATTCAAATGGCGAAGAGGGGTGTCATGTTCAAGAGCGATGCTTACTTCCATTAATACAGATACAGAGACAAATTCCTTTCCCAAATTCCCCCCTACCATTTCTAACAAGTACCTCTTTATTTTTACGCAAGCTCTAAGAGGTTAACATATGCTTGTGTTGGATTACTGAGAGGGGGGGTGAATCAATAATAGAGAAATTTAGTCCATTTTAACCATATAATCCAAGTGTTATATCAATGAAGCATTATTATCCAATAATTGAAGAGTAAATAAGCAATGAACAAATGAACAATCATACACATGCACAGTACACCAGTGTTTTACGTGGAAACCCAAATCGGGAGAAAACCACAGAATGCTTTTTCTTATATGTCTTGAAGAATTACATTCATCGGAAGCACCAACTTCCTTTGTTTTCCAGCTGCAACTGGAAGGAGGCTCCAACCCCCTAGTTTTTTAGGCTACAACCTAAGGGAAGCTCCAACTCCCTAATTCTCTGGCTACAACCAAAAGGAGACTACAACCCTCTATGTTCTCCGGCTACAACCGAAAGGTGGCTACAACCACCTGTCCTTTCCCAATCCTGCCACCCTAAAGTAGAAGTATAATGATGGAACCACTGTCACACTATCACTGTGAGATATACTGTTGTAAACCTGTACCAATAAATTTGAACCATGCATCAACCATGCATCAACCTGTACCTCAACCTGTAATCAACCTATACCATAAACAAGTGCATCGACCATGCACCAACCTGTAATCAACCTATACCATAAATAAGTGCATCAACCATGCACCAACCTATAATCAACCTGTACCATAAACAAGTGCATCAACCATGCACCAACATGTAATCAACTTGTACCATAAATAAGTGCATCCAACCATGTACCAATAATGTTTCAACTACTCATCAACTATGACTCATCAATATGTACCAACATCATCAACTATACACCTCATGTACGTGCCAACTCATCAACCACTTGTCTCAACCATGTACTCAACATCTACCTCAACCAAAATCCCTCATCAATTTCATCATACAAATATGATTTGTAGCTCTATAATATACCTGGTGTATATGATCACATTCCTACAAACCTTCCTTAACTTTAACAACAAGAGACTAGCATTTTCATCAAACTTTTCTTTAGTCTCACATGCCTAATTTTGGATTAGTCAACAACCCTAACTTGAAGTAATCATAACTTTGAACCTGTAATGTATAAAGATATGAAACTGATACAAAATGTTCTTCAGTGTGTTTTATTCAATTCCTCCAAGTGACACTTCTTGGAACCTCTCAGAAAAGGAGTTATAGCAAAAATGGCATACCTTGTTGAATTCTGGCTTATTCTAGAGAGCGACCTTGTAGAGCGTGCCCCACGCAAAATGTTTGATGAAATTATATGAAACTATTACAAACAATACTACAAACTTTACCCTAACCAACACATCTAGTCTCACTGAATTGGGATATGTTATGAAGAAGTTATGACATTTTTACTCGAAATACCTGATTTTGACTAGTTTCAAGACTTGCCACAAACCCTATTTTCCACAGAGTGTAACTCCCAAAATAAAACGACCCACAAAGATGAATTTTTAACCACGGATACTTGGATATGTTTTCTCACTTTCATAGCAATTTCAGGATCTAAATCATTATAGAAACAAATTTATAGAGAAAATGGTGAGATGACCTAAAAATAACATACCTTAGAAAGCACCATCAAAAGAATTTATCCTTCCTTGCATTTCGGCCTTCTTTTCTTCACCTTCACTCAAAATTCCAGTTTAGATATCCTTTGTTACCTTAGACACATATAGATATTCAATATGCTCAATTGTGATTCAAATGAGAGAGACTTGCCTCTTATTTATACTCTCCAAGTAGTTTCCTTAAAAACATCTTTTAGGTCACTTGACCCACTTTCCTTATTTTAGGGTTGGGTCCACTTCTAATTTCTCCATTAAATTTATTA
>ML818352.1:140313-152063 GCA_009831015.1 Picea engelmannii | reverse complement strand
CCTATGATACTGAAGTGTCCATGATTGAAGGATTCACATAGATTTTTATAGATGTATTGTGATGGATGTTTGATTACAGTGTTGTTATGTTGTTCTTCAGTTTCCTAAAACTTTGAATCTAAGAGGATCTTGTTTTTGAAGTTTTTCCTCTTTAGGTTGCTTGAAGACCTGATGTCCATAGCAGAACTCTACACTTTCCTCACCAAATTATTCCTTCTACTCACCTTTACTACAACTTACTAACTGAAGTTGATCAAGACCTCAATTGCATGTGTGTGCTAGTCCAGTTTTCTGAGTTAAAACGATATTGTCTTGATTCTTATCCATTTGACCTCTTTAAAACTCATTCATAGTGACATATAAATTGATGGGTATTTGTTGTCCCTTGGTTATGGAAGTATGTGAAGATCAAGGAAGAAAAGGGAGAATGTGAACTGCATGGAAGACACGGTGATTATTATTGGGTCAAAGTGAACAAAAGAGAAAAAAAGATGGATCGAAGCCTGAGAAAGAAATTTGTTGGACAAGGAGATCGGGGATGACAAACAAGCAAGGAAGAAGGATCATGGACAACTCAGCAAACAAAAAAAAAAATCATTGGATGCTTTGGAGCACCGCGCGGGAAGAAAGGAAAGATGGGCTGGCAAAGCCCTGAAAACATGGGTCAAGTTAACCTAGGGTTTTAGACACCTAGGGTTTTGGTATCTAGGGTTTTGGACACCTAGGATTCAGCCTAAGGATGTTGGTGAGCTATTGTAATGTATAAATAGAGGTCATGAGGGCATATTTTGGGTTGGTACTTGGGTTGGTATGATATTGTTATTGATCTAGTTGTATTTTTTTATGTGAGTGAGTATTGTATTGAGAGAGAGAAGTGTTGAGTACAAGATCCTTCTAGATTGTAAAGTCTTCAGCTGTGTGCAAAGATCAACCCTGCAGCTGGGTGCACAGGGAGGGGAGAGGAAGAGAAGAGAAGAGATCTACTACCTAAGAGCGCAAATAAGAACTATATGCTTTACCTTAATATATTATAGCATAGTTTTGTGGATGTATCCCTAGAGAGAGGGTGAACCACGTATATTTTGTGTTGTGTGTGATTGGTATTTTGTATCTGTCATTGATATATTGTGATTGCATAACTATTTTAGATTTGATAAGTAAATGTGTAGAATAGATCTAAGTTGATAAGTGATATATGAATATTGTTTTATTCTTGTGTTAGATCCACTTGATATTCCCTTTGGTTGTAGACATCTCTGTCCTGGCAACGGAACCATTTGTTGGCACAGGGGCAGACCCAGGGTTCAGCTCCAAGAGCTCACCAACAATCCCTAACTACTGGCCCTTTCAGCAACACCTGTGAAGGAGATGCAGTCTCATAACCCTTGTACCACTTGCAGATATTGCATCTCGTTTGACCATGTTATAGAAGATTGTCATGTGTTGCTAGCTAAGCTTCAAGAAAGACGAGGACCTCAGCAAAACTCACAAGTGCAACTGATGTATGTTTAACCTCGCAGAGAAGACCCTAGAGTCGTTGTTATAAAAAGAGGAGGCGTTGTCACAGGATATGACAAAATAACCCAAGGGAAGATTAGAGAAGACTCAGGGATCAGGAAAGATACAGAGAAGACACAAATGTTTGATGCAAAGAAGGAAAGACGAATGTTTGAGGAAGCCAGAAAAGAATTCAGAGGAAACCAAGGCCAGAAGTGAGAGAATATGGAATGTCTCTGGCATTTGATTAGTCTACTTCACCAAAAGAAGGAAAAGAGGTAAGCAAGCTCATGGAATTTTTATACAGTTGTATTAAGTTGGTTCAGGACAAAAGCGTTGTACAAGAATTACAAAATCTAATCAGAAAATATGAGCTAGGAAAGATAGACCCCTTGCTAAATAGGGAAGTACACCAAATTGGTAAGAAGAGAAGGAAAAATAAGGAATTACATTTGAATGCTCAAATAGGAGAGTATGAGATAGAATATGTAGTCCGTGACTTAGGGTCAGAGGTCAATGTCATGAAGAAAACCTGAGCACTGATGGGAAAACCGAATTTGATCTATTCCCCTATCAGGCTTAGGATGGCTAACCATCAAGATGTCAGCCCATTTGGATGATTGGAGCATGTCCCTGTGGACATTGATGGAGTAAGAAAATTTGCATATTTTGAGGTAATTGAAATATTTTATGACAGTTTCCCTTACCTTGTTAGGAATTGATTGGGCCTTCAATAACTCTATTGTTGTTGACTTAAAGAAAAGACGTATGAATTTTGAAAGAGATGGACTTAGGGTCATCACACCTTTAGATCCATATGAAGGTCAGTGGTACATAGAACCTATCAGAGAAGAAGACCAAGAATATGCACTAGAAAACATATATAAACTAACATCCAGATAGTAGGATTACATTAATCCCACATCCGATGGAAACTTAAGCTAGCGTAGTGACAACGCGTGCTCATCAGACTCAGAAGAAGCACTGGAGAACTGGCAGAATCATATGTATGAATTATATATAAGGAGATGTTCTAGATTAACCAGAGAAATTCGTTGGATCGGCAAAATAGTAAGTAACTTACCCACATTTGATTGTTTGAATCCATTAGAAGCCTTCCTATCAGAATTTGAAGCAAGTGTACCAAGACAACAGAGGTTGTTGGCAATGGATGAGACCTTGAAAGACACACTAGCAAGATGGTGGGGGATACACAAAAGTAATATTACAGATTGGGTACAATGTCGTACTCTAATGACAGCGCGATTCTCAGCACAAGTAGAAGGCTGTGAAGTTCGCTACACAGATTGAAGTTGCCCAAAGGACCATGTGCAAAGTTGTGAGGAAGCCTAGAGAAACATTCCTCAAGAACAATGGGTACACAGATTCATCACACGCTGGACACGACACCTATCAATTGGTACCTTCAAGAAGAACTGCACCTCATCACTACAGATTGGAAAGGTATGACTCATAGTTTTGTAACCACCTTCTTATTTGAAAGTCAATATCCTTCAGTAGATCAAGCACTGCAGGTTGTTAGACAAAAAGTATTCGAGGATGAATGGTTTGTGCCTCTCCAGATACTGCAAGGTTGTTACGACATCAATACCGATGAAGACGATGATCCAAGGAAGGTGAACATCGCATAAAAAGAATGCCAGAGAGATGTGGAAGGACTAGGAGTTGAGATAACATTCATTAGACATCTAATCAAGATCAAGAAAGTCAATATTGGAACAGAGAAGACACTGAAGTTTGCAAATGTTGGAGATTATTGGAATGTTGCTACCATTGATAAAATTACAGAGTTACTGCATGAATATCAGGACTTGTTTCCAACCAAGTTCATTGATATGAAGGGAATCAAAGGACCTATGGGAGAGATGAGGATCCCTTTGAAGCCAGATGTTAGACCAGTCAAACAAAGACCTTACAAACTAAACCCTAAATATAAGGAGAAAGTGAATATTGACCTTGACAGAATGATGGAAGTAGGAATTATAGAACCTATCGAAGAGTCAGAGTGGATAAGCCCTATGGTGGTGCAAGACAAGAAAATAGAAGAAATAGGGATATTCATAGATCTCAGGAAGTTGAATGATGTTTGTTTGCATGACCCCTTCCCTACACCATTCCCTGACGAAGTGTTAGATAATGTGGGAGGCCAGGAAGTATATTATTTTATAGATGGATTTTCAGGATACCATCAGATCCGAATTTCCAAGGAAGATCACCATAAGACCACATTTGCAACTGAATGGGGATCCTACCAATATACAGTGATGCCATTTGGATTGAAGAATGCCCTAGACATATTTTCCAGGGTGGTGGTCGAAGCATTCAAGGAATTTCTGCATAAATGTTTAGAAGCATACTTTGATGATTGAATTGTTTTTAGCTTATTGAAAAATCATATTGAATGTCTAAGGATAATGTTGGATAAATGCAGGCAGTGACAAATTTCTTTAAACCTAAAGAAATGTATTTTCTTTTCACCATTTGGAGTTATGTTAGGTCATATTGTATGTAAGAAAGGATTGTTGGTAGATCCATCCAAAATTTCCATTATAGTTGATCTACCCCCTCCTACGTCAGTCAAAAAGTTGTGCATTGCGTTGGGACACACAGGCTACTACATAAAGTTCATTAAGGGCTATGCTTAGATTACAACACCCATGGAGAAGTTGTTGAAGATGGATTGTCAGTTTAGTTGGATAGAATAATGCCAACAAAGCTTCGACACACTGAAACATAAAATGGTTATTGCACCCATTCTGGTTTTCCCAGATTGGACCAAGGAGTTTCATGTGCATTTCGATGCATCATCCATTGCATTGGGAGTTGTGTTATCACAACCAGGAACAAGAGATATTGACCACCTATTATACCACTACTAAAATAGAGGGATTATCCATGGTGTATGCACTGCAAAACATTTTCCACTATTTGTTGGGAGGACAATTTAAAATGTTTATTGATCACTCTGCGCTAAAGTACCTAGTCAACAAGCCAGTGTTGGGGGGGAGAATATGAAGATGGATTCTGTTGTTTCAAGAATGTGATTTTGATATCATAGTAAATCCCAGGAGAATGAACAAGGGTCCTGACCACTTATCAAGGTTGGAACATGGAGAAGAGCCAACCAGTTTGGAGGATACACTACCAGATCCATAGCTACTAGCCATTAGAAAGGTTGATGACCACTTCCCAGAGATAGTCCAGTTCCTATCAACAGGAATGGCACCCAGTGAGTATACAATTCCTCAGAAGAAACAGTTAGTGGTGCGTGTTGCAGATTTCTCACTTATAGCCAGACATCTATACAATATGGTACCTGATGAGATATTGAAAAGGTGTGTTATGGAGGCAGAATGACCATTGGTCCTTGAAGAAGCTCATGAAGGCATCACAGGAGGAAATTATGCAGGAAAATCAACTACGCAAAAGGTTCTTAGAGCTGGCCTTTGGTGGCCTACCTTACACATAGATGCTAAAGACTATTCCAGAGCCTGCAATGTATGCCAAAGAGTTGGGAAACCATCTAGAAGAGACGAAATGCCATGAGCACCACAACTGACCCTACAAGCATTTGAAAAATGGTCCATTGACTTCGTTGGACCTATAAATCCACCAGGAAAGTGTATAGGATCAAGGTACATAATTACAACAACAGAATACTTGACTAGATGGGCTGAAGCAAGAGCAGTCAAGGATTGTAGTGAAACTACAGTTGCACACTTCATATTTGATGACATCATAACCAGGTTTCAATGCCCAAAGATCATTATGAGAGATCAAGGAACACATTTCATCAATAAGACAGTTGAAGCCTTGACTAAATAATTTACAGTCCACCACCAGAAGAGCACACCATACCATCCACAAGCAAATGGGACAGTTTAAGCATTCAACAAGATCTTGGAAACATCACTAACCAAGATTTTCTTTGTGAACATAGATGATTGGGATTTAAGAGTACCAGCAGTGTTATGGGCCTATAGAACCACTTGCAAGAAGATAACAATGTAAACCCCTTTCAAGTTGGTATATGTTCTTGAAGTTGTTGTTCCAATGGAGTATATGGTACCAAGCCTGAGAATTGTTTCCTTTACAGGTATGGATGACCCTGGCGTTGTTCAAGATAGGCTTGCACAGTTGGTTGAATTGGAAGAAGACAGACTCATTGTAGGATTCCATTAGCAGGTTCATAAGGAATAAGAGAAGGCCTATCATGATAGGAGCATTAAGAAGAAGGCATTCAAACAAGGTGATATAGTACTGGTATATGACAGCAAGTTCATAAAACATCTTGGGAAGTTCAGAACACATTGGATAGGGCCATATGAGATTGCTTATGTTACAGAGGGAGGAGTTGCGCAATTGAAGACTCTGAATGGAGAATGGAAGGAAGGTTTAGTTAATGGGAGTCGGTTGAAGTTGTACTATGACAACCAGCTGCCTCCCAACTCTCAGTAGAAGCATGAAGAAAAGGGTCTAGGTACCAGGTGCAGTTGAAACTGGGTACCAGACACTGAAAAGATAGTCTGCACAAGGGATGGAGAGGAGGCAAAGAGAAGAACACAGAGGCTGCACTGTGCAGCCTGGAGTCGAAGTAAAATAAGAAGCTCAGATATGAAGTGCCTTGAGATGAGTCATAGGTGAGTGTTGGGGGCTTGTTGGCCCTTGGTTATGGAAGTATGCGAAGATCAAGGAAGAAAAGAGAGAATGTGAACTATGTAGAAGACACAGTGACTATTATTGGGTCGAAGCAAACAAAAGAACAGAAAATATGGAGCGAAGCCCGAGAAAGAAAATCATTGGACAAGGAGATCGGGGATGACAGATAAGAAAGGAAGAAGGATTTTGGACAACTCAGCAAGCAAAAAAATCCACCGTTGGATGCTTTGGAGCACCATGTGGGAAGAAAGGAAAGACAGGCTGGCAAAGCCCTGAAAACATGGGTCAAGTTAACCTAGGGTTTTAGACACCTAGGGTTTTGGTATCTAAGGTTTTGGACACCTAGGATTCAGCCTAAGGCTGTTGGTGAGCTATTGTAATGTATAAATAGAGTTCATGAGGGCTTATTTTGGGTTGGTACTTGGGTTGGTATGATATTGTTATTGATCTAGTTGTATTGTTGATGTGAGCGAGTATTGTATTGAGAGAGAGAAGTGTTGAGTACAAGAGCCTTCTGGATTGTAAGGTCTTCAGCTGTGTGAAAATATCAACCCTGCAGTTGGGTGCACAGGGAGGGGAGAGGAATAGAAGAGAAGATATTTTCTAGCTAAGAGCACATATAAGAACTGTATGCTTTACCTTAATATATTATAGCACAATTCTATGGACATAGCCCTAGAGAGAGGGTGAACCATGTATATTTTGTGTTGTGTGTGATTGGTATTTTGTATACGTCATTGATATACTTTGATTGCATTACTATTTTAGATCCGATAAGTAGATGTGCAGAATAGATCTAAGTTGATAAGTGATATATGAATATTGTTTTGTTCTTGTGTTAGATCCACTTGATATTCCCTTTGGTTGTATACATCTTTGTCCTACAACCCCCCCATAACTGCTTCGGGTGAGACTGCATATACTTCACAGGTGTTGTGGGTGGGAAATCCCTCCTACAGAATAGCACCAAGGGTTTTATCATGCATGCAAAAATGACCTAAATCTTCCTACTTTCTACTATAATCCCATGCCTAAACCCCATTGTTCATATGAAAATACAAGGTTTAAAAGATCAAGTTGGCTTACCTTATTTTCATGTTCGATGTTGATCCTTTTTCATGCTTGGTCGCTCCTCGACTACAAATATCCTCCCAACGCTGACCTGCATTCATAAAAGACAAATGAATAACTCCACATGCATTTGATCTATGAACTAATGGGTTAGAGATTAAATCAACATATAATCAATACTCAAATAATAGAAACCTCATCTGGCGGGACGGGAAAAGTACTTCTTTTATTAATCTCACAAGAATACCTTACAATAGTGATATCGGCCACTGCTCCTCGAATCTGGTCCTTGGATCCTCTTCAACTATGCTCCAACTGCTTCTGTATATGCTTCTCTTCACACAATATTTGCAAAACGTTGAGGCAAGGGGAATGCTAATTCGGGTAGAGTTTCTTTACTATGATTTTTCTCCTCTCAAATGGGACCCCTAAAACTTCTTTTATAGGCTAGAAGGAGATAGGTATTTAGTTGAGTGACTGGCCATGCATGGTCGAAAGGTTTAGTTAACTTACCCAAAACTGTGTGTTCAATCAACAACTTTCCATTATTCATGCTTTTGTAGGTACACACGAGTTGTAATGGGCCAGCTAGCGTGTACATGCGGGTTGTAGTGGGTCATCTAGAGTGTACACATGGGCCTTTAAAAAGGATGTTTTTAAGAAGAGTTGTTCAGTACTGTTTTGGCAAAGAAGGAATATGAGATGGACTGATTCCAGGTAAGCATGTCTGGTGCAAATTAGGGTTATAACAGATGCCCCCTAATGTGTGAGGTTAGAAGAGCATCTAATGGCCGATATACATTATCTATATTTATCAATGTACCAAACCAATGAGCCCAGGGACCAGAATTTGGGAGGTGTCATCTGCAAAATAACAATTGTCTCACTGAGGCAGGCATACCCATGCTCGGGATGAAATAAAATCATGGATGTGAATCAAATACACTGGATATCCATGTCATATAACTATATAAAGTGTAGTCGCGAGAAATACACAACAAATCTAAATTTCGAAATCAAAAAGATATGCATGTATAGTATCCATCCTCAGAAGCTAATAAGGCCTGATGGTTGGAGATGAGGCCTTTAGAGATTGAGCCACAAATTAAAAATCTTCACAACTCGGGTAGGAGTATAAATATGAGTGTATGACTTCACTACCCAGAGGTCTTCGATGGCTTGTCAGGAACGGACTAGAGGATCTTGATGATCAGGCTAAAGGCTTGATTGATTTCGGACAAAGACTTGATTGGACTTTCAGGATGGTCGGGCATGAGGGTCAGAGACAAACTGCAGAGAGGCCAACTTAATCTTGGTACAAACTTCCCTTGTACAATAGCACGACAAATGATGAGACTCAGGTAGCATGATGTTGACATAAGTTCATGATGCAGGAAGCAACGCAAACTCTCCATATGTTTGGAAGAATAACCAAACAGAGGAGGACGTATCTCTACAGAGCGAGAATAGATTCCTAAGGTCATATTAAATCCCAGGGCTTGACGAACAAATGAAATGATGTTCTTTGTCAAAGGGAGACTCATTGTGCTGCCAATAAAAAGAAAATACTTTTCCCTTCCTCTTTTTTGGGTATATTTGATTTTTTTGTCTTCTTCAACAATTTTGGAAAAAGAATAAAAGAATGCTACGTTACAAAGGAGGAACAAGTGTCACAAACATACTAGTTCTAGGCACAAGGACAAGACTAATATTCAGAGCAAGGACACTTGGAAAAATCCCTCCTGGGGCCAAAGGTGTCAAGACGCAAAGGCAAAGTGCTACAGGGCTTGCGTATAAGGCATGCTTCACATGGTTCCGTTGAGAGCAACATGGAGCCGACATTAGTCCAAAGACACGGTTATGAAAATGCGATTAATAAGGCACACAATGGTAACGTTCTTCGATGTAATTTTAACAATCCTAGAGAAGGTAAGCTCGGTTAGTTTTTTATTTTTAGAGAGCCTGAAATAAGCGTAAAGGGAGACTCTACTGGGGTACCTTTTTTGAAGATAGTCTAGTCAGCTCGAAAAAGGGGTAAACTAGAACCGACCAGACATCTTATTCAAAACCATTTTAACGAGTGTGATAAAGACAAGGTCACTTGACAATTTTTTCATTTTTAAAGAGTATGAAAAAAGCTTAACTATGGACTCTGTCAGGAGTGTTCTTCTAGACCATTTTAACGAGTGTGAAAGAATAAGGTCACTCGGCGATATTTTCAATTTTAGGGAGTCTAAAAAGAGCTTAACTATGGACTCCGTGGGGGTTCCTTTTTCGTAAATTTAGTCCCTTAGGCCCAAAAAAGGGTTAAAATTATACCTGAGAATACTCTTCTAGAGAACCGAGGTTCCTAGAGTATACCTTTGTTCGTACAGTTGACCATATGGACCAAAAAAGGGATAAACTACCACCAGAAAATCGTGACTTCAAAATTCAGTTTAGCGAGTGTGAAGGTCAACAAGATCGCTCGACATTATTTTCACGTTTAGAGGGTCTGAAAAGAGCTTAAAAGAAGACCCGTTAAGTTTTGGGAGTCCTAAGGGTGAGGTCAAGAGTGATACGGAATCATGCAAATGAGGCTCAAACTCGTAATCAAGGAAAACTAGTAAGGAATCCCAGGCCTATAGTCATTAGTGACAGCATGGACACCAAAATGCAACTAGGATCTACCTAGGGAATCCATGTTAAGGTAGGCTCTACCACTAAATTACGACACTCCTAAAGTGGCAATGATGGTTCTGTGTCGCAACTCGGTGAGATCAATCCTATGGCAAAGTAGAAAAGACAACAAGATGCAGAAAGTGGAGGTGGAATCCTATCTTAAATGCAATGAGTTGGAAAAAATGTCTTTTTACCAAAGGACCTTCAAAACGACCCAAAAATCCAAAAATTTTCCCAATACCCAAAGAACACTTCTCATGAAAATCCAAAGAAAACTCCCGAACCATACTAAATGATTTTCAGTTTAGAAAAAATAACAAAAGGGTCCAAAAAATGACAAAAAGAGGCCAAAAAGTAATAGTACAAAGACTATACATATGTTACAAAAAGTTACCCAAGGTGACCTACCTATAAGTAATACTTATTGAGGTAGAGCCCATTTCTAGGCTCTGCCAAATCATTTCCCTCAAAATCTACCAGACGATAAGCACCCTTTTTTAGAACCTCTTTTACAATGAAAGGTCTAAACCACATGGGTTTGAGCTTGCCTGCCCCCAGGGGGTCCTTATCTTGGTCATAGACCAGGACAAGGTCGCCTTCCGAGAAAATCCAAGGATGAATGGACCGATCATACTAAAACTTGATTTTTTGTTTGTGAGCTTCGTTAGCTAAGGCTGCATCACGACGCTACTTATTGAGCTGCTCGAGATATAATAAACGCTCTTCAAGCGGTGAAGTGTCTGGCAATAACTGTACTGCCAAGTTTAAAGATGGGATATGGAATTCTATGGGAAAGACTACTTCCATCCCGTAAACGAGTTGAAAAGTTGAGAAACCGGTTGTAGTCTTAACAGACATTCGGTAGGCCCATAATGTCGAGTATAACATCAAATGCCAATTTGACTTGGCCGAATTGATCATTCGTTGTAGGATGGTCTTAGGAAATTTATTGACAAATTCTACCTGACCATTCACTTGAGGTTAGTAGGGTGACAAATGTTCTTGTCTCGACCCAAGCTTTGATGTTAACTCAGTCATCATTGTGTTCTGAAAGTGACTGCCATGGTCAGTGACAATCTCTCTCGAGACACCGAACCATGCTACAATCTGGTTAAACAAAAAGAGGGTGGTAGTATCGCCATCATCTTTGAACGTTGGCATAGATTTGACCCACTTGGTGAAGTAGTCTACTACTACTATGATATAATGGTGCCCCCTTGATGAAGGAGGGTTGCAAGTAGTGTAATCAATCGCCCATTTGGTGAAGGGGCCAACGGTGATGATGCGAAACATGGGAGCAGGATGTGCCCTCATCTTCCATGAGAAGATTTGACATGGGTGGTACTTCTTGACTGATGTGATACAATATTTAATTAGTGTCGGCCAGAAGTAATCAGCTCGTAAAATATTTTGGTTTGTTTCCAACCCAGAAAAATGACCGCCACATGCTCCAGTATGGCAATCGTTAAGCATGATTTTCGCTTCTTCATGAGTAAGGCACCAATGAAGGATGCAATCTACACCTCGACGATACAGAGTATCTTCGAGTATGAGATAGTTCTTGGCCTGATGGTGTATACAGCGATGCTCATCATGAGAAGCCATAGTGGGGCACTTCAAATTCTGGATATATACAAGTATATCTCCATACTAGGGGTCCGAAGATGTGATCAAAAACATGTCTCCTTGAATAGGAGACAATGTAAGGTAGCTAGAGAGGTAGTAGGGGGGCCCAGAGGGCCCATAGTGATAATAGTGGAGGTCATTCAATGTAAGGTGGACTAGGTCCACTATATTATTAAATAAGACCCACTATGGTAGTTAGATATAATAAATGTAAG
>ML818352.1:108425-140213 GCA_009831015.1 Picea engelmannii | reverse complement strand
TGAACAGGAGAGGATCCCTTCCATAATAGGATCCATTGTATGGTGTTGCCCTACCTTAAGGGTTTGATAGTAATAAAGAAGATTTTGCATATTGTTCTTGTATATCTATTGTGGTGTTTTTGTATTCAGTATAGGTATTTAACAAGTTTGCATATTGTTCTTGTATATTTGTTGTGGTGCTTTTGTATTCAGCATTTGTGGTTATTATATTTGTAGATTTATTCAGGTTCTTAACATCGGGCATAATATCACCTAACTCTACCGGAAGTTCTGAGATGAGTTCCAAAAAGACCTGTGACTTTTTGGATTTCTCCAAAACAAAATCTAAGTCAAATTCTTGAAGGACAACTATCCATCTACTAATATTTCCGCCGATTACTTGTCGTGTCAACACGTATTGAAATGGATTCACAATGGCAATGACGGTGGTCTTGTGAAACAAAATATAATGACGGAACCATTGAACACCATGGATTGCTGCCAACGCAAGTTTTTCTATGTGAGAATAATTGAGTTCCGGTCCAACCAGGCCTCGAATCAGGTAATAAATCACATACTCTGAGAGAAAATCATCCTCCTGAACTAAGACCATGCCAATGGTCGACTCTGCAGCATCCAAGTACAATAATAAATCTTTGTTATAATTGGGTGGTCGAAACAAAGGGGCAGATGTGAGGGCGTGTTTCAATGCATTAGACGAGCGTTGAGTAGCTTCGTCCCAATGAAAAGGGATGTCCTTATTGAGTAAACGCATAAAGCCCTTTGTGATCTCGGCATAGTTTTCTATGAACTGTCGTAAGAAGTTTTCTTTTCCCTGCAAACTCTGAAGTTGAAGGATTGCACATGGGGGAGGCAACTCAACTATTGCCTCCACCTTGAGAGGATCGACCATGATCCCTATTGTTGAAACTACGAAACCTAGTAGATGGCCCAACGTCACACAAAAACTGCATTTGTTGGGATTCAAGTGAATCTAGAAGTAGTGACATCGCTCAAAGATAATTCGGAGGTGTGTGGGATGATCAGTTCCCTTATGAGATCGTGATGCTAAATCATCTAGGTAGGCCTCGATGATATGTTTGAGATCGTGGAAAGCAAAAGACATGGCCCGTTGCAAGGTAGCTCTAGCATTTTTTAGACCAAAAGGCATCTTATGATACGTGAATGTACCCCATGGACAAATGAATGTTGTTTTGTGTTGGTCTTCAGGTTTGATTTGTATATGATTATATCCCAAAAAACCATCCATGAAAGAAAAGGCCTCGCAACCTGCACATTCATCGACTATATGGTCAATAAATGGTGTGGGGAAATTATATTTTGGACAGGCTTTGTTCAAATCATGGAAGTCTGTACATACGCGAATCGTACCCTATTTTTTGTTAACTGGCATGGGGTTTGACACCCATTGGGTCAAATGGACGAGGTAGATAAAACCTTCCTTGAGCAGTTTCTCTACTTCAACCTTAATAGGTGTTTATTTATTAGGATTAACTGGATGAAGCTTCTGCCGAACCAGCTTAGCGTCAGGATAAGTCATGATTTCGTGTTCAACAATTTTTGGATCGATGCCTGGCATTTCCTCGTAAGACCAAGCAAAAACATCACGAAATTCCTTAAATAAATCCATGTAGATTAGAATCTCTTTGGGGGAGTAGTCAGCTCCGATGAAACATTCTCCATGATGCCAGGGGTTTTGGAGATGTTTATAGGTATAGTTTCGGTGATGGTTTCCATATTACCCTCAGCATAAACCGCATGTGTAGCCAAAGGATTGATAGGACAAGACCTATCTCCAGTCATAGTCAAGGTAAATTCCCCTGCTTCAATTCTTCTTAACTCTGGGAGGAAGTAAGATCTGTGATGAAGATCATCTCAGGGTTTGTATGGACTAGTCATTGCTTCAATGATTTCTTCGTCTGAGGGAAATATTAATTCTAAAGAATCTGTATCAGCGAGGGAACCTTGAGCCCAAATAGGCTCTAGAATCATATCTAACTCTTTTGCGGGAGTCAGATCTGGGTCAGCGGAAGCTTGTTGGGCTAAAGAGTATGCCACTTTTGTCATGGACAAGGGCATGGACATACCATGGTTCCCTGTCCCTTCCATCGTGGTCGATGGGGAAGGAATAATCCATGGATCGTTGAAGTAAGTCATGTGAAACAACGAAACTTGGAAAATCTCAACCTTATGGTGGTCAGATATGAACTTAACATCGCCTTGAGGAGGTGGTTAATCAAAAGTACCCATCAAAGGTGGGCACAAACCAATCCCTATGTAGATGACATCGGGTTGAGGGTTATTAATCATTGACACCGTAGATTCCCCCATTGAAGGGTCAGTACGGGAGAAAGACAACTGATCAATGGTCATGATCCGGCCCTCATGTAGAAACAACAAGACCCAGAAAACTGTAGTGACTATTGCTTGCATAGCATAGGTCCAACTCCTCCCTAACAAGAGATTGTAGTCAAGAGATGTGTCAACCACTTCAACCTCGACACACACGGTTTTCCCTCCTAACTGCATGGGAAAAGAGGGGATAATGTCATGTGGTCGGAATGAACAACCATCGAAAGCGGTAAGAAGAGTAGGTGACGGAGAAAAAATGGGCTGGCCAATGGCCTTCCAACACACCAAATACATTACACATGTTGAGGCGCCCTCGTCAACCACCGTGCAAAAAATGTTCCAAGTAAAATGTTTTCATGGTGTAAGCCACGACTATCTGGAATGCTACATGGTAAGGGAGACGAGGTTTCAATTTGATTATATCAAGCATGATCGTACCCGGATTACAAGTCTCGTTGGATCCTAAAGCGGCTAACAGAGCATTTCTCTGGGACAAATCCTCCAAAGCAGACATCGCACAAGGGGTTTGAGACAAATCCTCCACCACAGAGTAGTTTTGAGCGGCCCTTGCATTTAGGTTGTGAGAAGATTTTTTAAACGCACCTTTTGGAATGTGTGTCATGGTTTCACCCAATGTCTTCTCGATCTGGAGAGGAAGAGATGGGGTTTCATCTTCTTTACCTTTCTCAAAGGTTCTTGGCTTGTTCTAATCATGTGCTTTAGTCGATATATAGGCATCACCTTTCATCATATACACATTCGTGGATGCAGGATTGTTTGAAGACGGAGGGGGTCCTTGGTTGCCCCCTTCTGTGCTTGTAGAGGCTTGAGTTAGATTTTGGCCATGTTGAAATGGTTTTGTTAACACATCAGGCTGCTATTGTGACAATAATGTTTGGGCCTCTGCAAGATGAGGGCACTGGTGAGTCGGGTGGTCTTCCATGCACAGATTACATGGATACTTCGACTTCCTTTTTTCAATGTTGTCCCTGCCATCATTATTAGTGGGTTTCTTATCCCCCTTACCCTTCTTACATTGTTTCTTCTTTCCATCAGGCTGCTGGGTGGCCTTCGGATTTGTCGATTGCACACTGTGTACATCCGACGTTTGGGTAAGGGGGGTAGCCGGAACAGTAGTCTGGCCAGTCGTTGTATGATGGATAGAAAATTGTTGCAATTGTTTCGTCAGTTGTTCAGTGGGATTTTTTTTTTCTGAACCAACAATACCATCGGCATGTGGTCCAGCTCTCTGTCTGGTTTTATCAAGTATTGATCGTGGCACATCTGGCAAGATCTCATACAGTAGACCAGACTGAGAATATATTAGATCAAGTTGTTGAGCTCTCATGATTGCATCTTCTTCGAAAAACACTCCCGACATTGCGATGTCTTTGGATAACTATGGGACCAAAGACTTAAGGAACCACTCAAGCAGGAATGTTGGTGGGACTGGCACCTTAATCAAACTCTTCCGGCGTCTCCATTCTCGGATGTGATCATAGATATGGTCATCTTTTGTCTATTCGAAATTGGCTAGCAATTATGTGACAGCGTCGTATCTCACAGGTAATTGGAAATTGTTTAAGAAAGCCATTTCCAAGTTGACGAAGGAAGAGTATCTTAAGCAGTCGAGCTCAATGTACCATTTCATAGCACTCCCAATGAGAGTATGTTGAAACAATTGCAATTGTACGAAGTCATGTTTCAACTAATTAGACGAGCAACAAAGGTGAAAATTAGTCACATGATCTCATAGATCTTCATTAGGCTTGGCTTCGAACTTTGGTATGTCCAAAGGCAACTTCGTTGGCATAGGGGGCCAATGCGTATCGTGACAGATAGGGTCATTCAACAACCTTGTTAAGTCTGGCAAATGCAAGGTTTCCAGGAAAGCTAGTTTGGGTTGTTGGTGATAACCATCGAAAAAGGGGCCTGGAGTTTGAATGGAACCAGGTTGCCAAGAAAAGTTGGTTTGTTGGCCCAGGTTCTGGTAAAAACCATGGCCATGACTAGCGTACAGATTATGCATTTGAAGAGACATCATCTGTTGATTCCAGAAATAGGGCGTAGATGGTTGGGCGTGCATTACATTCGGAGGACTTTGGGAAGGGTTTCCCCATGCCGATCCCATGGGCATAGGTATTGCACCTTGCCCAGGGTTCCATTGGTTGTGAAAATAGTTTCCCCTGATCATCATTCCTGATGAGGGAACTAATCCCTGCCAAGAATTCCAAGGTCCTAATGTGAAAGAAGTTCATGGGTTTTCCCCCTGTGAAGGAATAGTACCCTGCATAGGATTAGGTTGTCCATAATCGGGGTTGCCCCCAGTCGGGAAAGCAGCTGACGAGAAAGTGTTGTTACCAAACACACCGAACAAAGAAAACGGTGTCGAACCTACCAGCATATTATGAGAAGGTGGTCCTTGACTCCCTACTCCAAATGAACCGTTGTGTGTGTTCAGCCAATGGGATTGTTTGTGGGCACTGTCAAGCGAAGGGGATGAAGGAGGTATATGACCTCCTCTATAAGGGAAAGTGTTAAAGGGAGCTGAAGTGCCCCCCATGGGTCCTTGCAGAGGAGCGTTAGAGATCCCTACCCCCAAACCTAAAGTATCTAAAGTGGAGTAGGAAAGTACAGGGCTTGTACCTGAGCTAGGCATCTCGTATGAGAACGAAGGTCCTGTCGCACTCTGTGTGAAAGGAGCAGTGGTTTCCGCCAAAGATGGAATCAGACCACTGCTCGAGGTAGAGGCAGTTGAGACCATGGTGGCTCGGACCGGTGACAGTGGGTTAGGAGGTGGAACAACCCCTATGGTGATAGTCATAGTGGGAATAGGAGAATTCCTGAAAGAAGTGGCAGCATTTGTTTCCATTGTTGCGTGTGACACTGTCTAGCACTCATAAGGATAAATATGTACAATGATGGGCGCCAACATATCAGTGGTTGGAGTTTCGGATGGACCAAGAGCTTCCACTCCAAGGTATGAACTGGTTGGTTCCTCCTGAGGTTGTTCGGGCACAATTTCTTGTGACTCGGCCACTTCAAAATACCCTTGTTGGTCTAGCTTTCGCCTTAGTGGTGGCGGGGGTGGCTCCAGTGTAACCGGTGGCAAGCCAAGAAGCCTTTGTGACCGAAGGAGCTCATGATCCTCCACTGTGTGAGAAGATCAAAGACACACTAGGGATTTCTCTTCGTTCAAAAACAACACACACTAGAAAAAGTCCCTATGAGATCAAATAAGCAATGACTAAACTATTTGGAAGAACAGTTACAACAACCAACACTAGAGCAACTTACCGGTGCAAGTGCAACTCGAATACGAAATAACCCTTCGGGTATACTCTGCAAAGTGTGGCCTGATGTATGTCCTAGGTATCTCGGTCTACCCCCACAGTCACCTTTGTAAGTCCCTAAAATAATGGCAACTAGGTTCCCAGCGCGTGGACAGTCACCAGGCGGGTACAGTCAACAGTCAGGTGAACCTCAATGAGCAGGGTATCAAGCCCGAAACCTGTCAAGGGTATCAAAAGCAAGTGGTCCAAAAGACAATTGAGGACCTCAAACAAATTTGAGACCCACAAAGCTCTATGGAAAATGCAATCGATGGAATCCCAAAACAAGCCTTCTATATGTGTTCCCCACTACACTTGGTCTGGATTTGGAGGGATTATCTCCGCTACCTTTCCGCACGCAACCTCGTGTTTAGCCCCTGTGTTAGAGGGGGGTCCCAGATAACTTTCATGATACTGGACTTTTAACACTTCCTAGCACAAACTCTTATGTATGTTTTGCAGCCTTAAAGAGTTTCCTCTCCAACCTAAATCAAGTCTCTAGACTAGACTAGTTGATGGAACCTACAAACATAAAGTCTAGTTGATTTTAATTAATCGTTAATTTTTATGGCTTGTCTTAAGTCAAAGGTTATGAAATTGAAACCAGTGATGTTTTGAGAGACGAAAGAAAAGATAAACAGAAAGAAGGAAACAAAATAACTTCTTCTTGACAAAAATTTTAATCAACTTTTCAAGCTAAATTTTTTTCTAAGATCTTTGAACAACAAACTCAAAATAGGATTTTTCTCGACTACGAGCTACTTATTTTCCTAAGTAAACAGCCAAGAACTTATGAAAGCAAAATTTTTCCTGCTTATTTATGCAAACCAACAACTACTTAACCAAACCAAGAAATAGGAGAGTTTTTTTTTATTTAATGCTCGCAAAGCAAAAGGGAAAAATGAAGACAAGTAAAGACCAAGAAAACTTCTGGCCTAAGTGCAGATGGCAAAAAGTTACCGATGATAACACACAAATTGATTAAAGTAGACTCTCAAACTTATCTAAAACCCTATGAAAGAAAAACATTTTGAGGAAAACTTTTTAATGAAAAAGAAAGATATTACTGTAATCAGACCTAAGTTGTCGATTTCTATGACAAAGACCAAGATTAAATCAAGGCAATCCCTGAGAGGTATAACTCTTGATAAGGAAGGGGATAACTGCCTCTCCTTAAACAAAAAAATTTCCCAATAGACATGATGCTAATAGTTCAACAGCCAGCGTGTGCACGCGAGATGTGTAAGGTCAGAGCACATGTACACGCATGCAGGCCTTATACAGACCATGTGTACCTCTGCAATTCTTCCAAAATGAAAAAAAAAAAAGCGATCAAAAACTGGAAGAGACTACTGGTATTGAGAACCAAAGTCCCTTGAAGACTTAGAAACTTACTTTGACATAAAAGAAAAACAATTCAAGGAAAATTTGGTAGAACAAGACCAATATGAGGTGGTACCTAAGCTACAAAATGCAAAAACAGAGACCAAAATGAGATCCAGAAAACCCCTGAGAAGGATTAATTCTGACAGGGGAGAGGATGATTGCCTCTCCTTAAAATATATATATATATATATATGAACTCAAACACGCGACTGACACTTCATCAGCTAACATGTGCACGTGGGTTGTGTGAAGGTAGGGCGTGGGTACACGAATACAGGCCTTATACAGGCCACATGTACCTCTGTGACTTCTGAAAAATAAAAAGAAACTAAGCAAAGAAAGTAGGGAATACTGGTATGGAGGACCAGAATACCTACTAACTGAGACTCTTGCAGAAACTCAAAAAAAGGGTGGTGAAACCAATTTAAAACTACCAAAAACGTATCCCTAGAAAACCCGAGAGATCCCCAGTATGGTCGCCAATTCTGTTGTGGGTGGGAAATCCCTCTTATGGACTAGCACTAAGGGTTTTATCATGCATGCATAAATGACCTAAAGCTTCCTACATTCTACCATCATCCCATGCCTAAACCCCATTGCTCATATGCAAATACAAGGTTTAAAAGATCAAGTTGGCTTACCTTATTTTCATTTTCAATGTCGATCCGTTTTCACGCTTGGTCGCTCCTCGACTACAACTCTCCTCCCAATATTGACCTACTTTAACAAAAGACAAATGAAGAACTCCACATGCATTTGATCTATGAACTAATGTGTTAGAGATTAAATCAACATATAAACAATATTCAAACAATAGAAACCTCATATGGCGGGACGGGAAAAGTAATTCTTTTATTAATCTCACAAGAATACCTTACAATAGTGAGATCGGCCACTGCTCCTCGAATATGGTCCTAGGCTCCTCTTCAACTGTGCTCCAACTTCTTTTGTATATGCTTCTCTTCACATAATAGTTGCAAAAGGTTGAGGCAAGGGGAATGCTAATTCGGGTAGAGTTTCTTTACTATGATTTTCCTCCTCTCAAATGGGACCCCTAACCCTTCTTTTATAGTCTAGAATGAGCTAGGTATTTAGTTGAGTGATTGGCCATGCATGGTTGAAAGGTTTACTTAACTTACCCAAAACTGTGTGTTATGTCAGCAACTTTCCATTTTTCGTGCTTTTGTAGGTACACGTGGGTTGTAATGGGCCAGCTAGCATGTACATGCAGGCTGTAGTGGGTCAATTGGAGTTTACATGTGGGCTATAGTGGAGCAGGGCACATGGGCCTTTAAAAAGGATGTTTTTAAGAAGATTTGTTCAGTACTGGCTTGGCAAAGAGAGAATATGAGATAGCCTAATGCCAGGTAAGAATGTCTGGTGAAAATTAGGGTTATAATAGCAGGTGTTGCCGAAAGGGCCAGTAGTTAAGGGTTATTGGTGCGCTCTTGGAGCTGAACCCTAGGTCTACCCCTGTGCCAACAGTATTTCTCTTACCTTCTATGAAATCGAAGGGTGACTTCTAGTGATAACATTCTTGGTGTCGTTGTTAGGGAACAAATTGAAGACATTGCAATGGGATAGAACAACAAATAACTTTTGATTCTGAAGGTGCATCAGATATCAAAACCATTGAATATTGCAGCTTACACCTAGCGACTCCACTATTTCAACTCCATGGTTTCAGTTGTCGATCTGAAATGCAAACACATGAGGTCCACTCCATAGCTTCCTCTAGCAATGCCTGAAGCTGACCCAGAGAAAATTATCAGAAAAGGAAAGGCCCCGCGAGAAGGTACTTCAAATGTTGTACCAGGTATTTCTAGTAATTTTCATAATCCTTATTTAGAAACTCCAGTATCTACTTCTCATTCTCTTGTTATACCATCTGTTGGAGTTTCCAGAAGTTTAAAGTTTTGGAGTGTTCCTGTTGATTTCTCCCCTCCTGGTCTCGGTTTGGAAGGAGAAATATTTGACACTCTTGTTTCCCCTAAAGTTGTACCATGGTTTAAACCTAGGACCTTGGAATATTCTCCCACTTTGGGATTTACTACTCCTCCTCCTATTAGATTTGCTACATTTACAGAGGGGGGAACCTATGTTCCTTCAAGCCATGTAGTCATTTCCCCAAACACTTAGTTGTTTCCTTTTTCCCCCAGAAGCACAGCTCTACTCTCACCTGTCCAATATCCATCCCCTCCTGGTTCTCCTCTAGTTCACGTCCCAATGGTAGGTGCTAATCCTCCCAGAAACAGAATGGACGCCATAGTAGCTGCTAGATACACCCCTCTTATCATGCCTCAGCTTCTGAATGCTCTCCTAGCTAGTGGCTACCTTAAGTAGTTTCCTAATTTCACAGGTGAGGGAGACATAACTACAGAAGAGCACCTTACAGCCTTTTATAGTTATGCAGACAATTATGTCATTGTGAATGAATATGTATGGATGAGGATTTTTGTTCATATCCTTTATGGAGAGACTAGGAAATGGTTTAGGGCCTTGGCCCCTGGATCTATTGATGGGATTGAAGCCCTATATGATGCATTCTTAAGACATTGGGGGGATAAAAAGGATTTCCTTTACTATATTACAGAGTTTGGATCACTTAAGAAAGGAGAAGGGGAATTTGTTTCTGACTTTTCAAAGAGGTTTAATAAAATGTATAATAAGATCCATGTTGAGATTAAGCCCACAAAAACCTCTGCCAAAATTACTTATGCTAGTGCTTTCGACCCTAATTTATACCTCCTGTTAAGAGAAAGAATATCTACTTCATTGGCTCATATGCAAGATGCGGACCTGGAAGTGGAGTCCAATATATTGGCAGTTGACAAACTTAGGAGTAAGGTAGATAGAGACAGAGGAAAGGGGAGGTCTGAAGTTTCAACCTCTGGTTCCTCAGCTTCCCACCCTCAAGTAGACAAGTTGACCAAGCTTGTGAAGTCACTTTCTGCTGTGGTGGAAAGGTTGAAACTGGAAGGAAAGCAGAGCTATAGAAACCCCCCTAATGTTGAAAATAGGGGTAACTTCAGAAGACCAAATAACACCCCTCAGATTATCCAAAGAGATTAGAGAAACAGGGATAGGGATGATCAGAAAATCCAAAACCCTCTCCAAAATAATTTTGTTACTGATGAAGATGGAGAGGAAGAAGAGGTTGATCCTGAAATCCATTGTCTTGGAGACACCTCCTCATTTCCCCATTTAACTCAATCTGCATACGAGGAGTCTCTCATGGACATCCAACTAAATGATTTGAGTAAGGGGGAGAAGACCAATAGCAGTCCCAATAAATATAACCTCAAGTCCAAAAAGAAATAAGGGAAGTCTGAAATTCTTGATCAACTTACCAGAGTAGAGAAGCCTGCTAAATATGTAGCAGACAACAGAAAAAATAAGAAGGCACAGAACCCCCCACCAGTGGTCAAAATCCATGTCCCAAAACTTCCTTCCTCTTTTAGCTTCGAGCATGAGATTCAAAATATTAGGATCCATGTACTTTTTTCGAGTTGATAAAAAATGTAGAATTTAAAAAATATCTTTCAAAAATGTTGTAGCCTTAACCCTCCTCAAATGCCATTGATTCAGTAAATCTCCAAGATGAAAAGCCAACAGTCATATTAGGTCCTTTGGTAGAAGATAGAGATGATTCATCCCCTCCTTTCTATACATCACTGAACATACATGATAAGGTGATGCATAACTGTTTGATGGACTCAGGGGCATCTCATAATCTCATGCCCAAACATTTCATGGATGAACTTGGATTAGAAACCATGATTTATATTCTTTTGACTATAGGAAGGTGAAGTGTCTTGGGGTCATCAAATATATGGTTGTGACCTTCTTACAGTTTCCCATGAAAAGTGTGGTCATGGATATCGTGGTGGTTGATGTTACCCCAAATTTGGCATGCTCTTTTCAAGATCTTGGATCAAAAGACTTGGGGGGACCTTTTAGATGGACCTCACATATTATACATTCATGTGTTTGGGAGGGAGCATATAAGACTTTAAATGGAATCTCAATTGGCCTACATTATTAGTGACGAAGAAAACCCCACCAACCATCCTATTTTTGCACTTGATATTGATTTGGGATTCAGTTTATTGCAGCTCACTGATGCTCCTAAACCTTCTCTTGAAATCAGAAAACAGTCCATTACTTTTTGTAAATATTCTTCTCCGATCACTTTTGTTTGGAAGATGTTCTTTGATGGAGCCTCTTCCAGAGAAGGTGTTGGCGTCGGAGTGGTCTTTGTTTCACCTACTCAAGAGACTATATCTCTGTCTTACAAGTTATAGTTTGAAGCTACCGATAATGTGGCAGAGTATGAAGCTCTCGTTTTGGGTTTGAGCACTACAAAAGACATGAGGATTGAGGAGATATCAGTGTTTGGGGATGTTGAATTAATTGTCCATCAAATAAAAAATCTGTATCAAGCTAAGCACCCTAGACTAAGAACTTATAGAAATGAAGTGTGGTACCTAGTTGACAGTCTTTTCTTATCTTTCAACATTTCATTCATTCCAAGAGAAGAGAATGCCATGGTTGATTCTTTGGTTGTTTTAGCAAGTAATTTCAGAGTCTCTTTGCCACCTAAACTCAAGTATGATGTAGAAGTGAAATATAGACCCTCTATACCTGACAATGTCAATAATTGGAAAGTGTTTGAGGATGATCTTGAGATCAAAAGTTTCATTGATATTGTTGGTGAATTTTTTGCATTACATATTGACCAAGATCATGATTCTGAAAGTAATCCTCTTGTTGATGTTTTCCTAAACAAAATTGCTAATCATCATATTGTTTAGTTGCCCAACAATCATATTCCAAAGGGACTAGTTCCTTTGGAAAGACTATTTGACAGGAATGATTTGGCAGTGAAGGTTAAAGGTTCAACTAATGATGTTGATGTAACTGAGTACAATATTGGTACAGAGAAGGATCCAAAATTTGTCAAGTTGTCAAGTAGCTTGTCAAGGGAACAAAGGGATTAATATGTTGAACTGTTAAAAGAGTTTGTTGATGTGTTTTCCTGGACATATGAATATCTCAGAACATACGAGATAAGTGTCATTGAACATAAGATCCCATTGAAGGAAGAGGTGAAACCATTTAGGAAAAAATTGAGAAAAATAAATCCTATGCTACTGCCTATTATGGAGAAAGAGGTAAAAAATATTTTGGATTCCAAGATTATCGTTCCTTTGAGGTATTCTGAGTGGGTGGCCAACTTAGTCCCAATGAGAAAAAAGAATAGAGAAATCAGACTTTGTGTCAATTTCTGGAACCTAAACAAAGGCTCTAAGAAGGATAATTACCCCTTGCCAAAGATGGAGCACATACTACAGAGGGTGACAGGTGCATCTAGGATCTCCATGATTTGGCTACAATCAGATCTTCGTCATGCCTGAAGATAGAGAGAAGAAAGCCTTCACTACTCCTTGGGGTACATTTGTGTATGCTAATATGCCCTTCGGATTGATGAACGCAGGGGTGACCTTTCAACGAGCCATGTGTTGGAGAAATTTCTATTTTCAACACACTAGTTCAGTGGGAGTTAACTGACTAATTCTATTTTAAACTTT
Organism: Picea engelmannii; assembly: GCA_009831015.1. Taxonomy (NCBI): domain Eukaryota; kingdom Viridiplantae; phylum Streptophyta; class Pinopsida; order Pinales; family Pinaceae; genus Picea; species Picea engelmannii. Next base: position 127,552 of record ML818352.1, on the reverse strand, counting down.
CTATTTTTACTATCACTATTATGCATGCATGCATTCCTAAGGAAATCTAACTGTTTGATTTTTTTTCTTAATTATGGAATGTTTTTCCCTATATATGAGTGGATTCTGCTCATTCATTGTATCATATTGATCATGATCTATGTATCAATCATTGACTCATTGGAGTAGTGTGAATATATTTTTTCATTCTTCCATATTGAATATCTCTTCCTTTCTTGATAAGTTTTGTTTTTACTTGCTTTAGCTATATCTCTTGTGTAGGTTTACATGAAACACTGGCATGGTATCAAAGCTATGTTGCTTGGAGCAAGCCAGACAAGCCAAAGAATAAGGAAAATCAAGGTTTTGACGAGCTAAATTCGTGGTCGTACCTTTCATCAATTATTCCTCCCAAAATATTACATTTTGGAGGAAATAACCCTTTTAGAAAGTAAATCGACCCATTTTGGAAGTGGGTTTTCAACCGTTTGGCGAGATTCCTCACCATTTGCTCAGAAAGTAAGTCGTAATATAGCCTCCTGAAAATCATACGAATCCATGGCCGAACCTTTCTACATTCATTGCTCCCCAAATATTACGTTTTGGAGGAAACAGCCTACGTGGAAAGTAAATTGGCCCATTTTGGAAGTGGGTTTTCAACCGTTTGGAGAGATTCTTCACCATTTCCTCATAAAGTAAGTCGCAATATCATCTCTTGAAACTAATACGAATTTTCACTTAAAGTGTCATTTATGTCATGATTTCTTAATTTTTCACTTGCAGATTCAGAGTAAATTTTTAGAGGTTCTTAGAAATAGTGGGAGAGATGGATATGACAACTATTATACAGTCAAACTTGGTGGTAATCCTCACACCATACAATTATTTTGATTGGAATCCCAAGGTGATATTTCAACTCAAAAGAAAAGGACTATATAATTTGACGATGGCAACAGAAACAAAACCTACATCAGCGATTGAGAAGATGAGATGGGCGAATTGTAAGGATGAGACCATAGGACTACTTCTTGAGTTAATATCAACTAATTTTTGGTTTCATGTTGTCGCATGTAAGACTCCAAATGAGATCTAGACCACCTTGGAATGACTCTTTGGAAAGCAGGACGAGATGCGAGGTCATATGCTTGAGGTAGATTTGAATACCTTAGACCCTAAAAGTTTTGATAATATACAAGATTTTTTTACTAAATTTAAATCTTTGCTATTGAGCTTGGGTGAATGTGGTAATTATAAGTCTACACAAGAGAAACAACTTATTCTAACAATCTTGGCCAAGATAGGACCAGAATAAGTTGTATATGTCTCCAATTTCCCTTCTAGCAGAGGTCTTTTTGGAACAAATTGGAAAATGCCTACGTTGGCTCAGTTCATTGAGTCTCTTACACAAGAGCAGACAAAACTCATATGAATGGGTCTCATGAAATATCCCAAAGAACATGCACTCACCATGCATGATGGAAAAGGGTCATCCAAACAGAACGGGAAGGAGGGATATTCCAAACCCTTCAACGATTCTTCAGGTTCCAGAGACTCTTCAGGTTCCAAGGAGAAGAAGAAGAAGAAAGGAAAGAAGTGCACTTACTGCAATAAACCAAATCATGAAGAATCCACATGCATGAAGAAACATATCGATCTTATGGCACAGGCACTTCAGCAGAACAACCTTGGAAACTTCATTCCAGAGGGAGTCAAGAAGCATAAGGAAGAAAATCATGCTCCTAAGAAAGGTAATCATCATGCTCTAGTTGCAATTAATTCCTCATCTGATTCATGGATTATAGATTCTGGTGCATCCCATCATATGGCAGTGAAAGAGGAAGTCTTCTCTTCTTTGAGTCCATGCTCAAGACCCCCTATTCTCATGGGGGATTATACTCTAGTAGCAGTAGCAGGAGAAGGTAGAGTGGAACTCTACAATGGTAGTTTTGAGAATGTTCTACATGTTCCAAATCTTTCTACGAATCTGCTATCATTTTATTAGATCACTCAGAAAGGTAAAAAGGTTGAATTTACATCAGATTCAGTTTCAGTAATTGACATGCATGACAATTCCATTATTGCAATTGGTGAGGTGGATCACAAGTCAAGGTTGTATAAATTCACTAAGTTTTTTTACGATGACTCATCTATTCTACTTACACATAAGGAGACTACTTTGCATGCACCTCCAGTGCAACATGCATATACTCTTGTTCTTCCATCAGTTTCAGACATCAGAGATGATTCCATGCACTCMTATTTTGTACATGGAAATAAGCAGGTAGTACATCCAGATAAGAAGCCAACATTGAAGCTTAAGTAGATACCCAAGAAGGCACAGACCACACTTCAGGTAGCAGAAAAACTTGCAGGGAATCCATTTTATTCGAGCATTACTCGATCTTAGCATGAGGAGCTTTCTCATGTACTTTCAGCTTCAGAACCTATGATGCCCATGCATTGCTATATGGTTCAATATACTGATCCACAGACCTACAATAGGATTGTGGGAAATCCATTATGGAAAGAAGCCATGCAGAAGGAGTATGACTCACTCCTAAAGAATCATACTTTGCATCTGGTTCCACTTCCACCAGAAAGGAATATTTTCAGGTGCATATGGGTCCACAGGATCAAGAGGTACAAGGCCCGATAGGTTTCCAAAGGACTTCATCAGATCCATAAAGATTTCTACATCTTCACGAAGAGTTTCAGTGAGCAGAAGTTTCAGACTTTGCGGGATCATCTTGCAGTGAAGAACACAGTTGCCTAGCAGCTGTCATTTTCTTCTTTTGATACATTATCTTTTGAGGGGGGGGGTTGTTCCCACGTGGTTTTTCCTCTTTCCTCACTTTTATTCATTGTTCATTAGTTGCATTGTACATGAGTACCTAAAATGGCCTAGTAGTCGGGACTCATTTTTTACTCCATAGTGATGTTCAGGGGGGGTGTTGGATAAATTTCTATTTTTGATACACTAGTTCAGTGGGAGTTAACTAACTAGTTCTATTTTAGAATTTCTATTTTTACCATCACTATTATGCATGCATGCATTCCTAAGGAAAGCTCACTGCTTGATTGTTTTTCTTAATTATGGAATGTTTTTCCCTATATATGAGTGGATTCCACTCATTCATTATATCATATTGATCATGATCTATGTATCAATCATTAGCTCATTGGAGTAGTGTGAATATATTTTCTCATTCTTTCATATTGAATCTCTCTTCCTTTCTTGATAAGCTTTGTTTGTACTTTCTTTAGCTAGATCTCCTGTGCAGGTTTCCATGAAACACTGACACCATGGACATAGTGTTTATTGGAGAAAGGGACAAATTTGTAGTCATCTATATGGATGACATAATAGTGTTCTCACAATCTGATAAAGAACATTATGATCATCTGAGAAGGGACTTCGTGAAATGCAGAAGGTTTGGTCTCTCCCTAAATCCCAAGAAGTCATTATTTTCCATGAAGGAAGGAAAATTGTTGGGGCACATTGTGTCAGCTGAAGGGCTGAGGATTAATTCGAGGAGGGTAGAAACTATCCAAACCTTGGCACCCCCTAGATCCAAGAAAGAAGTTCAGTCTTTCTTAGGGAAAATTAATTTTTCGAGAAGGTTTGTTTCTAATTTTTTCGAATTGGTAAAGTATATTATAGCCATGTTGAAGAAAGGAAATGAAATCAAATGGACTGTTGAATCTCATGATTCTTTCGATCAAATAAAAAAGGCCTTGACTAAAGCACATGTGCTCATCAGTCCTAAGTACTCCAAGGATTTTCTATTTTTTTCCTTCGCTTCATTTAATACAGTAGCAGTTGTTTTATTGAAGAAGAATGTTGAAGGGTTAGAGCAGCCCATTGCCTTTTTTAATAGGGAATTGAGAGATGTTGAACAAAAAATATGACATCATGGAAAAACAGGCCTATTCTTTGGTCAAATCCCTCAAGGATTTTAGGGTCTATGTTCTACATTCAAGAGTCATTCCATATGTCCCTTCAACTTCTGTGAAGGAGATTCTCATTCAGCCTGACATAGATGGAAGAAGGAGCAAGTGGATTGCCAAAATACTTGAATTAGATCTTTAAATAAATCCCACCAAATTGGTTAAAGTCCAAGGTTCAGCTAGGCTACTAGCTGAATCTAATTGCAAATATTTGGGGGTTAATTTCATCAAAACTTTCTCAGTAAATTAGCAAGCCGAGTTGTCTGATAAAGGTTCTCAATTCATCCCCCCATTGGCAGAATGTACTTGGTACAAGGATATTATATTTTTTCTACAAAAGTTGCAGCCTCCTGATGGTATGGAGAAGAACAAGGTAAGATATTTGAAGCTTAAATCAATTAAATATTTCCTTATTGATCAAGTATTGTATTGGAAGGACCCTCTGGGAGTGATTTTGAGATGTTTAGACCCACGGGAGGCCCAAAATATTATGTTTGATGTTCATGACAGTTTATGTGGGGGGAATCACTTATGGAAAACTACAGCTTATAAGATTCTTAGGGATGGGTATTTCTATCCCAGTCTATTCATTGATGTTTTTGCAAAGATCAGAGCTTGTGTTAAGTGTCAAAAATTCTCTGGGAAGAAGCAGCTCAAGTCTTTTCCTTTGAAGCATGTGGTAGCTTCAAGACCCTTTCAACAGTGCGGCCTAGATTTTATTGGGGAAATTCATCCTGCATCAAGTGGACATCACAGGTGGATCTCGAATGCCATGGATTACTTTAACAAGTAGATAGAGGCCATCCCCATAAGGATTTCTTCCCACAAGGTAATCATTGGTTTTCTTGAGGATATTATGGCAAGATTTGGTTGTCCGAACAGGGTTGTCACTGATAATGTTTTGTCTTTCAAGGTTGAACCATTGATTTAGTTTTGTGAACAGCTCAGAATTGCATTGATTCACTCTACCCCTTACTACCCCCAAGGGAATGGATTGGCAGAATCCTCTAACAAGAAACTTATAAATATCATCAAGATATTGTTAGAGGACAACAAAAAAGCATGGGATTCAAAGCTCAAATTTTCTTTGTGGGATGATAGAGTGAAAACAAAGAGGTCTCTTGGTGTTTCTCCTTTTCATCTTGTGTATGGAGTTGAGGGAATTTTTCCTTATCATCTTGCCTTGCCTGTGGAAAAATTATTCCAAGACTACCAAGGGGAACCTGATGATATGATCAAAAGAATACAGCAGCTGGAAGAAGTGCAGCAGACTAGAGAATAGTTACTGGACAAAGCACATGACCATCAACAGAAGATCAAGCAGGCCTTTGACAGCAAGGTAAGTAAAGAAGATTTCCAGCTAGGAGATCTAGTACTCAAATGGGATGCGCCCAAGTAGGACAAAAGTAAGCATGGTAAATTCGAAGCCCTGTGGATTGGACCCTTCAAAGTTTCTAAGGTGTTTTCAAATAATACTTACAAGTTGCAGAATTTCGAGGATGTTGAAGTTTTTGGTGGCCCTGTAAATGGGCATTTATGAAAAAGTACTTTTCTTAAGCCATGAGTGGATTTTTCATTCCATTGCAAATATCATTCTCCTTTTGTTTGATAACTGAATCCATAGCCCAATGGTAAGGCACTGAAGCTACTAAAGTTCTTAGAGCCTTGCAAGGAGGTCTCTATCCCCCATGGAGCCTATGTTAGCACAAGTTGTTGATAAAGTGGGGGTTTTCCTGAGGAAATAACCCCTTAGTGAAACAAATTAAGAAAGGGGGTCCTAGCGCGACCCATATTATTCTTTTATCCTAAATTTTTGGTGATTTGATGGCCTTGGCACATTGTGATAAGGATCGCGTAGATCTCTGTGGTTGAGCATGGCGCGCTCAGATCTACGGTCTGCATCCAATATCGGACCCCCCGACCTTTATGATTTTAATCGGGGGGTCCGAGTTGGTGGTTTTCTGACGCAGTCCCCCCACTATTGTGTCGTCTCCACAGCAACTCGGACCTCCCCCCACCCGCTCTTTACCGCTTACCGTCTACTTGTTGGCAGCTCAACATGTTGTTGACTTTTTATATCAATTAATTGATCTACATAGCTGCCTAACTGGAGTCATCTGTTTTGATTACTCTTCATGACGCAATTTTCGAAACAACAGTTGTAAGTTCTCGCTTTTCCTATTATTATCTTTCATGCTTCATTCATGACTGGAAGCATGAATACGAAGCATGATAATTTGCGACTGTGTTACCTTTTTGTTCTAAAATGTCTTCAAAGGCAAGTTGTTCATACAGTTTATTAATGAAGTTGGTTCCTTTCCATGAAGAGTTACTCTCTTTGTTTCAATATTTTCAACATCAAACATGCTTAGGGATTGATGGTTACATAAATCAAAGGACCCCCATGATTTGATTTTTGGTATGGTTTTGTTTGGTTCTTGGCTTTACATTTCTTTTGCTAAGTCTTGGATTTTCAACTCACCCAAACCTTGTGATAGAACCCACGATGCGTGCACTCATTTTTTATTTTAATGTTTTGGTCCTAGACACGTACTAGATGCAAAGGTGGCGTTATGATTTGTAGGCAGACATCATTCCCGAGACTGCCCTCGGGCTTTTCAAACCCTATTTGCATGAGTTTCAATAAACACCCATCTAATCGTTATGAGTTATGTTCATACACCATTCACTGTTGGAATGTCACGGGCTCGGGTTATGGCTCTGGACTATCTTTGCAAACCCTCTCTGTGTGTTGTGTCTGATTCGTTACCCTTTCATCCATCATGGCTCCTGTTGTGAGAGTTGAACCAAACGGCATTCAAAATCTGCTCTTATATGACGATGCCAAAGAAGATTTGGAGAGAAGTGGCTGGCTCATTTTCATTAGGAAGTTTTAGGGTTTCAATTTACAGGTTGCCCAAGAATTCGCTTTCTCCTTTGATGGTTGTAGAGCGAAGGTTGGTGATGTGCAACTGGAGGTTACCGAGGGTTTCCTAAGTCAAGCTACAGGGCTACCAGCAAGCGGTCAAAGGTGGCTTAAAAACGCAAAAGTGGAAGAAGTCCCTTGGATCCTGTTGTTTACATCCCAGAAAATAAAAGGGTGTGATAAAGGTATGCCCATTTCCTTCCTAAAATCTTGGTGGCATGATTTGTTCACTGTGGTAAAGAAATTTGTTACCTATGAGGGACGTTTTGGGCTTGTATTTTTGTACCATTTGCATCTGCTTATGATTTTTATGAGTTTCCCTTTGAATATGTCGTATTACTTACTGAGGAGTCTTTATAAAATGGGTAAGAGATACAAAAAACAGTGGTCAGACTCTAGCCTTTTCCATCACAGCCTAATTAAAATCCTACTCATGCATCAATTAGAGTTACAAAATGACAGTTGGGATTCATTCATAACTCAAAACGGCTATGGTAACCCCGATATGGAGGAGGTAGATAAACTCGTGGTTGAGGAGACCCTTGTCCACCCGACGGCGTCTCGCTCACCTCCCCAGACATGTGTCTCTCCCCCTATCAGCGAACCCTTGATCAATCCAAAGTTCATTGAACAGGCTTGTCAGCAGATTATTGATCCAAACGACTGTGTTAAAAGTTTAAAGAAACCTACAGGAAAGAGATCTAAGAGAAATATTGATATAAATTTTAAAAACAAAAGAGTTGGCAGGCTAATTTCTAGAAGACTTCGTAACAAGTCGAATTCTCATCCGAGTTCAATCAGTATGATTGAAGTCCACGAAAGCTCGGACTCTGAAATCGAGAGGTTCCTCACCATAGAATACTTTCAGTCAGTCGAGCCACACCTTGATCGGCCCTACAATTTTGTTGACAATTTACCTCCTTGTCTTAAAAATAATCCAAAGTTTCCTGGTGTCAAATTGGTTAATGAATCCACTGTCAGTATGGAAGGTGCTCGCGTTCACAACCAAGTTTGTTCACATGCAACCATTGCACAGTCAAATTGTGAAGTCTGTCTATCCTGGATCGATAGATATTATACTGATATCCCTATCCTACAGTCACGAGTTAAGGCTTTATAGGATCAGATCGATATTTTAACAAGCAAAAACCATAGACTCGAATATTTTAGTCAAGGCAAAGAAAAATGCAAAAAGAAAACATGCAATGTAGAATTAGAGGCTGCAACAGCCATTGTGAATTCCAAGGTTTCCTAATACGATTTGATTTCATAGTTGGAGGTATGATTTTTAATCTTAAAATAGGATTATATTCTTAAAATTAGATTGCTTTATTTTACAATAAATTGGATTTAATTTACTATAATAACTAGCTACAGAATCGCAAGATTTTGTATCCAGTTATGTTAATTTGAATTGTGTGAAGTAGTGGTTGAAAATGTATCTAAAATCTTTCTATTTTCCTTTTCTTTCAGGATATTCAGTAATCCATGATTACAAATTGATCTAAGGCATCCTTGAGACCTTACAGTCATATCTTTGATGCATTTTGTATGTACAGAAATGAACTGTTATTAGTTTTGGAGGATTTAGTAGGATCAGGGTGGTTCCATCCCCCTTTATTTTTGAAATAAATATTTGATCTCAGGAACAGAAACAATTATCTTTCCTGAGGCCTTTATAAACCCATCATTTTTGTAATCAAAGGCATCTTGGCCTGGGGCTTATTGTGACTAGTTTATACTCAAATTTAGACATAACAAATATTTACTTTATTCTTTAGTCATCTGTGAATGTTGTTATGATCTATAGTTTTTTTATCTTGGTAATTGAATATTTGCAAATAGCTTTCGTCTTCGCAGATTGTTTTGGTTGTCAAGATAGATTTTCTTCATGGTTCATGATTTTATGCTTCAGTTTTATCAAAAAAATTGAATGATATTTCAATTCATGTTATGAGGTTTACCTTAAATATGTCGATTGATTAAATGCAAGTTGTAACTGTAGGATTTATCTCATGTGTTATCACTGTAATTATTTTGCGTCTTATTGTTTTATCAATTGAATACACCAATCAATGCACAGTTTATCTTTTGTACCAAATAGTGTGAAGATGCACAACAGATTTATCTCGTGGATGGACTAATGCACGATTTACACAAACAGTTGGACGCATACTCTTCAAATGATTAAAAGGTTAGTCTATTATTTTATTTCATTTGCTTGCTTATTATAGAAGTTTTTATATATAGTATAATTTTCAATGTCTATATCTTTCTGATTAATTAAGTAGTTTAATATTTGATCTTGTGAATGCATATAAACAAGAAAACAAATCAAAACAAATAGTACTTTTGCTTTATTTATTACTATCGTTAAAAGAACCATTTTACATTCAATTTTTTGTGAGTTCAGATAAAAACTCGTAATTTATACATATTGTATATATGATAAATAGAACTATTATATAAATATTATTTAGATCAACTGTATATATATATATATATATATATATATATATATATATATATATGTACATATTTCAGTGATTATTATTTAGTAAGTTATTGTATTTCTTTTAGTTATTTTCCGCTTCCTTTAGGACTTTAGATTGGCCAACAGAGCCATTAAACCCGTCAAAGTGAATTAATCCAAATAGCTTGGGTTAATTAGACAACCCCGGACTGGATTCACTCTTCCAGCTGACGAGCGGTCATTTTCGCCCGTCAACAAATGGCACTAGAAGGAGGGCCTGAATACTATTAATGGCACGTGGAGGTCGCAAGACTCCTCCCCCACCTACCCACTCACCTATAGTAACAAGAAGTCGTTCTGAAGACAACATTGTCCCTCAAACAACAACCACATCAAACGACAATCCACGGATCACCATTGAAATAGTAACTCCAAACCCCCCAAGGGCCGACGTACAAGAAATTGTTCGTCAATCCCTCCTAAGGACGCACGGTGACTTGGCCCATATCAGGCATCCAGGTCGGCCTTTGAACCAACCATTAGACTTCTCTATATCAGGGAGCAACTTGAAGGTATTGATCTTACCCTAAACCCTACGGATCCAGATCACATCCTCACTCCTGCAGCAGGAGGATCTGGTATTCCACCATCACCACCCCCTTCTTCTCCTTCTTCTTCTGGAGAAGAATCTTTAGACGAAGGCAATTCTTCATCTCAGCCTTCGACACCACCCACACCTATGGCCAATCCGAACAATCCCACCAGACCTTGTCTTGATCAAGATGCAGTGGCCATACCTGGGCCCTAGCATCCTTTGCCTAAACATCCAGAGAAATGGCTCCCTAAATTTGACCCAGATTCCAAGCATATTGCTAAGGATCATATAAAAAAATTAATGCTAGCCATTAGGCTCCATAGTGATGAACACGAAGACGTAGTTTGTAGACTTTTTCCCTACACCTTTGAAGGCAATGCCTCTACCTGGTACTTTTCCCAACAACCCCACACCATTGTGTCATGGGATAGATTTGAGTCATGTTTCCTTGAGAAATTCGGAGACGACAAATCTTCTGAAGCCCTAGTCATGGAACTCTCTAGTTTAAAGATGAACCCCAAAGAAAAGATAAAATACTTTAATCAAAGGTTCCTAACATTAAATAATCGAATCCCCACGGACTCGATGCCTGTCGAAAATTTTATCGTCGCATACTATACGAAAGATTTACACCAAAACATAGCCATTTGGGTAAAAAGGTCCAAGAAATCCACATTGTTAGAAGCCTTCGAAGAGGCGAGTCAAATCGAGAAATATATTCTCAGCCTAAAAGACAATATGTGTAACGAGGTAAATACTACTTCATCCTCCAAGAAGAAAATCAAAATTCTTCCTAGACTGCCCCAAAACAAAACTCAATCAGATGGTTCAGATCTAGAAAGCCTACAGAAGGTCATTCAAAAGTTGTCTAATTAGGTTATAGATTTGAGAAGATCGACTAAAGAAGCTTCTTCAAGCAAAGGTCCTTACAAACCCCCTTTTAGAAATCCCTTTCCCACAAACCGGCCTAACTCAAATTCTGAAGGCCTGAATCTAGAAAGCTTACAGTTTGCTATTCAGATGATTCTAGAGGCACATGATAACTTGATTCCTCCAGAGATTCCTGAAGACGTGGATGAACAAGAGATAGTGGAAGAGGACGAATCCTCTCCCAACATTTTCGGGCATTTTTCGAATAGCATTTTTCAAGCTAATTTCGAAACAGTGCATCCTTACAATACCAAGAGCAAGACAACAAATAAATCTTCTTTTGAAATTAGAACTAATGCACCTCAAAAATAGTCTAAATCAATTGAAACTAAACAGAATTCAGCAGCCCCAAGTTTAGAGTATGATTTGATTGAGGATCTCAAAAAACTTAGAGCTAATATTTCTATTTACAAATTATTGAAATTCCCTTTTCTTCTACAAAAGATGCTGCAAAATATTGCAGAAAACAGCAAAAACAGCAATCCGAACAGCAACAAAGTTGTTGAAAATAGCCCCAAAACACCTCAAAAGGTCTTCGTTAAAACGATGCTAGAGTCTTCTGATAAAAGAGACCTTGTTGTAAAAAGTGTAACAAATGTAGATAAACTAGTTTCAGGGGCTGCGATTAAAAAACAGCAAACTTCTGTTGTTAATACTCACAGAAATGTCCCACCCTTTTTGTTGACTTTTGAAATTTTCAATAGGAATGTACATAACTATATGGTAGATTCAGGTGCATCATCCAATGTAATTCCTTGGTTTGTCTGCCAAAACATTAATGTCAAAGTTCAACCTTCCAGCCTGAAAATTATTCAGCTTGATCGAACTAGTGTTAAAGTAATAGGTGAATTAAAAAATGTGCTTATCAAATTATCATCTAATCCTAAAGTCCATCAAGTTATTGATATTATTGTCATTGATATCCCCGAAGTATATGGTTTGTTTTGAAGTATAGATTGGTCTGAACAGCTACATGGTTATTTTGCGACAGATTGGTCTCACTTGTGGCTGCCCAAGAATGGAAATCCTAACAGAATCAAGGTCAATTGTGAGCGTTATCTTAAGTTCACGGTAACCAATTTAAATGATCCTAATGAACCATTCACTGCTTCCGCCAATTCACCTTAAATAGAGGGGATGGACACTTTTTTCGGCAATTTCATGGCTAAAACTTCTACCATTACTGACCCAGAACAACAGTCTAAAATTATGACATCCACACAGTCCACGGCCCTCTCTCAGTGGTCACATGCACCTGACGAAAATCAAATATGGTCTCTTTACTTCGATGGATCTAAATCTAAGGAAGGAGTTGGTGCAGGGTGTGTGCTCATTGATCCAGCAGGTAACAAAACTTTGATTGCTTGCCGGTTAGAATTTGAATGCACAAACAATACGACCGAATACGAGGCACTCCTGCAAAGTCTCAGAAAAGCACTAGATTTGAAGATTCAGAATTTGACTGTCTTTGGTGATTCAGAAATTGTGGTTAGACAGGTAAAAAATTCTATCCATTGTTTATCTCCACACCTGAAAAGCTATCAGACTGAGGTATGGAATTTAATGAACAGATTTTTTGCGTTTAACATTAATTCTATTCCCAGATTGAATAATTATGAGGCTGATTTGTTATCTAATGTCACCTCAAAACTTTTTCCTGCAGAAGGCCTTTCTCCGAACGCATTTTCCGTCGAGTTGTTAGTCAGACCATCCATCCCGGACAACATCACAAATTGGAGAGTCTTCGATGACGATCAACAGATCATCATTTTTCTGCATATGGAAGAGAATTTCCAAGGAGCAGTTATCGATGAAGGTACCCACGACGAAAACCTCCACGATTTTATGGTAATACCAGATCCAAGATACCCAGAGTCCACATCAGATATGGTAAACTCTGTCCCAAAATCCGTGGTTAGATTAGAAAATTTTTATGATCTTCACGATAAATTCAGAAAATCAGTGAATTGTAAAATGAATAGTTCTTCCTTGACACATGAAAAAGTAAATTTAGGAACTAAAGATAACCCGCAGTGCATCAATTTGGGGTTGGGATGTTCTGAGCAAGAAAATATAGCATTTATTAAGTTGTTTAAGGAATTTAAATATGTCTTTGCTTGGACATACTACAATCTAAAGACCTCTGATCTTAACATCATACAACATGTTATTCCCATGAAACCCCAGACCCAACCTTTTCAACAGAAGTTAAGAAATATGCACCCAAAACTTGAACCAATAGACAAGAAAGAATTAAACAAACTCTTGAATGCTAAAATAATCTTCCCGGTAAGACATACACAGTGGGTCTCTAATATTTTCTAAGGAAGAAGAGTGGTGAAATCCGACTATGTTTCGATTTCTAAAATTTAAACCGAGTGTCTGATAAAGACAACTACCATGTTCCTCCCATGGAACATATCCTTCAACAAGTATCTAGTTCTGAAAGATTATCGTTGCTGGATGGTTTTTCAGGGTATAACCAAGTCCTTATGTCTTCCCCAGACCAGCTCAAAACCACTTTCCATACTCCATGGGGTACCTACGCTTATAGGAAAATGCCCTTTGGGCTCATAAATTTCGGTGCCACTTTTCAGAGAACGATGGATATCGTTTTTCGCATCTTGATCAATCAATCTGTAGTATTTTATCTAGATGAAGTCACTGTCTTCTCAAAGAATAAAGGAGATCATCTAGCTCATCTAAGATCTGTTCTACAGTGATGTCGTAAGTACGATATTTCTTTAAATCCTAAAAAATCCATCTTTGCAGTAGAACAAGGAAAGCTTCTCAATTTCATTATATCAAATGACGGGATGATTATTGACCCTAAAAGAACCCAAGTCATTTCAAAATTGTCCCCTCCCTCTTCCAAAAAATCCATGCAATATTTCTTAGGTTAGATAAACTTTGTTAGAAGGTTCGTCCCCAGCTTTTCAAAAATGGTCAGACCATTACAAAATTTGATAAAAAAAGGATGTACAGTACCATTGGGGACCTCTAGAAATTCAAGCTTTTGACTCAATAAAAGAGGCTATAGTAGACGCTCCTTCCCTAATGAGCCCTTGCGAKATTTCACTCTCTACACGTTTTCCTCTAATCGGTCTTATGTTGTTGTGTTAACCCAAAAGAATGTTGAAAACAACGAAGTCCCAATTTCATTTATGAGCTCAGCCTTTAAAGGAGAAGAACTTAATTACCCAATAGTAGATTAGCAAGATTATGTTGTTTTTAAAGAGGTAAAACACTTCCAATCTTATCTACTGAAATCTAGGACGAAAATCATTGTCCCTTACCCTATTGTCATAAATTTGTTAGTACAGAAAGAACTGGGTGAAAAAAGGGCAAACTAGGTCACCTCCTTACAATAATACAACATAGAAATTACCCCAGCACAAATTGTTAGAGGCCAAGGTTTATGTAAATTGGTTGTTGATTCATCTATAGGACAATAGAATGAAACTGATATGTCACTTCAGGATCAACACAATCAAAATCAAATCTGTTGTGCACAAAACCTTACTAGTCCTTGGTACGATGACATCAAGTTTTATCTTATGCATGGATCAGCTCCCCGGCACCTTGATCCAAAAAAGAGGAGAGAACTGAGATTAAAATGTTCTTCTTTTCAGCTGGTAAATGGTATTTTGTTTCGCCAAAATTTCGATGGAATACTTATGCGCTGTCGAGAAAAAGATGAAGCAGAAAAAGTCTTATTGGAATTACATGCAGGGGAAGCTGGTGGGCATTTCTGTGGAGACACCACTACCCATAAAGTATTAAGAGCATGGTACTACTAGCCTACTCTTTTTAAAGACGCCCATGCCTTATGCCGCAAGTGTGTAATCTGTCAAAAGGCATCTAAACGAGTACAAAAACCAGCATTCCTGCTACAACGAGTTTCGGTAGACTCCCCTTTTCAGCAATGGGGCCTCGATATTATAGGCCCAATCAACCCAACATCCTCGCAAAAACATAAATACATCATAATAGCCACAGATTATTTCACCAGATGGTCTGAGGCTGTTCCATTAAAATATGTAAACACCAGCTAGGTAATATCCTTCCTGAATTCAAATATTATCACTCGTTTTGGTATTCCTGAATGCTTAGTATTTGATAATGCTTCATATTTTTCATCTCTCGAAATGAGTGATTTCTCTTTAGAGAAAGGAATAAAATTAAAATACTCTGCCAGCTATTACCCCCAAGGTAATGGTTTGGCAGAATCAACTAATAAAAACCTGATCAACATCATCAAGAGAACGGTCTCTGAAAACCACAAAAACTAGCATAATGCACTATTTAATGCAATCTGGGCTGATAGGGTAACTCCTAAAACTGATGTTGGTAATTCCCCCTTTTTCCTCGTTTACGGAAGGGAAGTGATTCTTTCACCACATGTCCTTCTCCCATCTCTGCAGTTATCATAGAAGGTGCAAGAAGAAGACTGTCCTCCCTTGGAAAGTCGGATTAACACTTTGTTGAAGTTAGAAGAAGTAAGGTCTCAAGCAAAATGAAAATTGGATCAACATCAACTCATTGTCAAAAACTGGTTTGATTCCAATTCTTCCTCAGACAGAAATTTTGAGGTGGGTGATCTTGTCTTTAAATGGGACAAACCTCATGAGGGGAAAGGAGAGCATACTAAGTTTCAAAACCTGTGGTTGGGACCATTTTTAATTGCTGAAAAACTAGGTCCCATTTCTTTCCGCCTCCAGAATTTAGAGGGACAGCCAAACACCTTTCCGGTGAATGGCCAAGCTCTCAAAAGTTATTTTACCTGATGACTCTCTGATACACCTTATGTACATATTTTTTTTGTTTGGGTTTCTTTGCTTTCCATATTTTTTTTGTTGTTTTGTTTGTTTTCATTTTAGTTCATCGGTCCTTTTGATTTAAACATCCTTGTATTACAGTCTAGCTCAGACAAAGAGAAACAGAATGCTTCATCTTGAAAATGGTTGTCAAAGGATGTCGGAACATCTATTGTTTTCCTTCTCTGAAATTGTAGGCTGGTTAAAGGTTTCATTTGTCTGAAAGTCGATTCCTTGGTTTCAATCTGCACTCGAAAGTATTCACGAATATCTTTAAAAAGTCTCTTTATGTTTTCCCTGCTCTTTAAGAAAGCAACTCAATGACGTCTCCCCGTCCTTGAAAATCGGTTCTATCAATGAACTGTTTTTCATATCTTGATGAAGGTTTGCTAGAAAAGTTTAAAGGCCTGTGGAAATATTAAGTTGTGTTAAAAAAAACTAAAATTTTCAGTGTCACCCCGCTCTGTCGAATGTCTTTGAAACTATATCAGAATGTGAATAAACTCTCAAAGAGTTGTGGGAAGTATTTGTAAACCCGGCGAGACACTGAACAGGTCTTATGGCAGTGGGTAAATGCATGCATGATGCCAAGATAACTTCGTCGAGGTACTGAATAGGCCCGCTGGCAGTGAAGCAATGTCAGGTAAAAGAAAATTCTCAGGTATAAACCTTGTGTTGGCCATAAGAATCCTTCGTTCTGACTTGAAATTTCTTGGGTAGGATATGAATGTCAGAGTGGGTTAATTGACATCCCTGTTGAGGCTATGGATGCCTGCTAGCAGCAGTGGCCCTATCAACAGTATAGGATATTTTAACTTAACATTGTGGCTTTCTTTTGTTAAGTTTTTCACTAGGTTTCATTCTTTTAAACGAAAGGTGTATGAAACTAGGCTGCATCTTGTTCTTTTTAAAGATGTTCAAATAACCTTGCAGTTGTTCTTCGATTTGAAGTTTTTCAGAATTCTCTAACCCGAACTAGTTTGTATTGTAGAGATAACTGCTTCTCCCAGCATGTCTCCATTGTTGGCAGCTCAACATGTTGTTGACTTTTTATATCAATTAATTGATCTACATAGATGCCTAACTGGAGTCATCTGTTTTGATTACTCTTCATGATGCAATTTTTGAAACAACAGTTGTAAGTTCTCACTTTTCCTATTATTATCTTTCATGCTTCATTCATGACTAGAAGCATGAATACGAAGAATGAAAATTTGTGACTGTGTTACCTTTCTGTTCTAAAATGTCGTCAAAGGCAAGTTGTTCATACAGTTTATTAATGAAGTTGGTTCCTTGCCATGAAGAGTTACTCTCTTTGTTTCGATCTTTTCAACATCAAACATGCTTAGGGATTGATGGTTACATAAATCAAAGGACCCCCACAATTTGATTTTTGGTATGGTTTTGTTTGGTTCTTGGTTTTACATTTCTTTTGCTAAGTCTTGGATTTTTGACTCACCCAAACCTTGTGATAGAACCCACGATGTGCGCACTCATTTTTCATTTTAATGTTTTGGTCCTAGACTCGTACTAGATGCAAAGGTGGCATTATGATTTGCAGGCAGACATCATTCCCGAGACTGCCCTCGGGCTTTTCAAACCCTCTTCGCATGTGTTTCAATAAACACCCATCTAATCGTTATGATTTATGTTCATACGATATTCACTGTTGGAATGTCACGGGCTTGGGTTATGGCTCTGGACTGTCTTTGCAAACCCTCTCTGTCTGTTGTGTCTGATTCATTACCCTTTCATCCATCATGGCTCCTGTTGTGAGAGTTGAACCAAATGACATTCAAACTCTTCTCTTATATGACGATGCCAGAGAAGATTTGGAGAGAAGTGGTTGGCTCGTTTTCATTAGGAAGTTTCAGGGTTTCAATTTACATGTTGCCCAAGAATTCTCTTTCTCCTTTGATGGTTGTAGAGCGAAGGTTGGTGATGTGCAACTAGAGGTTACCAAGGGTTTCCTGAGTCAAGCTACAGGGCTACCAGCAAGCGGTCAAAGGTGGTTTAAAAATGCAGAAGTGGAAGAAGTCCCTTGGAGCCTGTTGTTTACATCTCGAAAAATAAAAGGGTGTGATAAAGGTATGCCCATTTCCTTCCTAAAATCTCGGTGGCACAATTTTCTCATTGTGGTAAAGCAATTTGTTACCTGTGAGGGATGTTTTGGGCTTGCATTTTTGTACCATTTGCATCTGCTTATGAATTTTATGGGTTTCCCTTTGAATATGCCATATTACTTACTGAGGTGTCTTTATAAAATGGGTAAGAGATACAAAAAATAGTAGTCAGACTCTAGCCTTTTCCATCATGGCCTAATTAAAATCCTACTCATGCATCAATTAGAGTTATAGAATGACAGTTGGGATTCATTCATAACTCGAAACGGCTATGGTAACCCTGATATGGAGGAGGTAGATAAACTCGTGGTTGAGGAGATCCTTGTCCACCTGACGAAGTCTCTCTCACCTCCCCAGACCTGTGTCAACAGTGAACCCTTGATCGATCCAAAGGTCATTGAACAGGATTGTCAGCAGATTATTCATCCAAATGACTGAGTTAAAAGTTTAAAGAAACCTACAGGGAAGAGATCTAAGAGAAATATTGATATAAATTTTAAAAACAAAAGAGCTAGCAGGCTAATTTCTAGAAGAATTCGTAAAAAGTCGAATTCTCATCCGAGTTCAATCAGTATGATCGAAGTCCATGAAAGCTCGAACTCTGAAATCAAGAGCTTCCTCACTGCGGAAGACTTTCAGTCAGTCGAACCACACCTTGACCGGCCCTACAATTTTGTTGACAATTTACCTCCCTGTCTTAAAAATAATCCAGAGTTTCCTGGTGTCAAATTGGTTAATGAATCCACTGTCAGTATGGAAGGTGCTCCAGTTCACAACCAAGTTTGTTCCCATGCAACCGTTGCAAAGTCAAATTGTGAAGTCTGTATATCCTGGATCGATAGATATTATACTGATATCCCTTTCCTACAGTCATGGGTTAAGGCTTTAAAGGATCAGATCGATGTTTTAACAAGCAAAAACCATAGACTCGAATATGTTATTCAAGGCAAAGAAAAATGCAAAAAGACAACAGGCAATGTAGTATTTAAAAACGTGGAGGCTGCAACAGCCATTGTGAATTCCAAGGTTTCCTGATACGATTTGATTTCATAGTTGGAGGTATGACTTTTAATCTTAAAATAGGATTATATTGTTAAAATTAGATTTATTTATTTTACAATAAATTGGATTTCATTTACTATAATAACTAGCTACAGAATCGCAAGATTTTGTAGCCAGTTATGTTAATTTGAATTGTGTGAAGTAGTGGTTGAAAATGTATCTAAAATCTTTCTATTTTCCTTTTCTTTCAGGATATTCAGCAATCCATGATTACAAATTGATCTGAGGCATCCTTGAGACCTTACAGTCATATCTTTGATGCATTTTGTATGAA
>ML818352.1:53547-89991 GCA_009831015.1 Picea engelmannii | reverse complement strand
GCATGAGTGTCAAAAGTGCAAAAAGGTGCTATGAATGAGACAACTCATGTGGGTGAGAATGCTACTGGGTTGCAGTACCGCAGATGCAAATGGAGGTTTGGGTACTGCAGAGCCAGGAATGAGGATCCTAAAGGCTAATATCAAAGGGTGTGACTGGGAATGTAAATGCAGTACAGCGGGAGAGACTACATGCCAGTGCTGAATATATACCTGAAGGGATGGCATGGGAGAGACTACATGCCAGTGCAGATGCGCGGGTTTTTGTGTTGACAAGTGCGCGTCGGGCGCGTATGCACCAGTAACACGTTTTTGTCCCGCGCATATGCGCGCGCATCAAGCTGTTGTAAAGTGCCCTTCAATTTTTGGTTACTTTGTATAGTTTTTGACCCTTCTTGAATGTTGTGAACTTAATTCAGTGTCGTGAATGAGTTCATTGCTGTTTTGATGATGTGGAGTTCTTGTCGCCATGTGCAAACGAAATTTCAGTGATAACACTCAAGTTCCTTTTTTTTCATCCATCTTTCAATCTTCTCCTTTGTTGGATTCCATGGTCTGAACATTCCTTTTTATACCTTCATTATCCGCATGCTTCTTCTACGAATCCCGTCCACTCAATCCATGCAGTTCTAGCCGGAAACAGAACAATTTTTTGGTTTAACTTCTTTCTACTTCTACTTCTAGGGATGACCCAGGTTTATATCTGGACAGGTTTCCAACAAAACCCTCTAAAAATATCGGCCCTCCTGGTAAAACAGGAGGCAATAAAGCACACAGAGTGCACTACGCAGTCTCACCTGATGACGCAGGAACGCCCACTAGGCACGTCCGCTCACAGGATATTTCTTCCTTCCTTGGCCCGAAGAACTGAAAGGTTCTTCTATTTCCCTATCGAGAAATTTTCACCCACAACACTCTCTCACGGGATCTCCCCTTCTTCTATCGGGAAATCAATGTTGGCCTTTTGTTATCGGGGTTCCTCCTATCAGAATTTTATCACTTGTGATGTCCAAGCAACTTGCTTTACCGATCCAAGATCCCTGATACGCTCCCCTGCTACCTTAGCCTCCCGGGCTAAGTCCTTAGTCCACATGACCATTTTCTATAAGACCGTAGCCTTATATTCCTTCTCGTCGAGGCTTCTGACTTCAAAATCCCGATGCGCTCGAATTCCGATTAGCCCTCCAGACTAAGCTCTTGGTCCACATGACCTCCCCTTATATGAGCGCAGTCATATTCCTCATTGGGGTTTCGGGATTTCTAATGCCAAAACGCAATCGTCCTCAGGACTCGCGATCCATTGAATCTCGATGTGCACTTTACGCATTAGCCCTCTTGGCTATAAGCTTTGGCCCATATGACCGTTATCCCCATGACCATAGTCTTATCCCTCGTAGGGGCTACGGGATTTCAAATGCTGAAAAACACTTACCCACGGGATTTCTGATTCCTCGAATCTCGACTCTCCGATTTGCTGACAACTGGCCCCACGGTGTCACCATCCTCCCTGTCGAGTTTTCGGGCTTCGTGATTCCAAAATGAATAAACACCTTGTCACTAGGATCCCCGATATCCCAATGACTCAACCACAGATAAACTACTTCCTTGTCGGGACTTTTCCCGATGGCTCTGATTACTTCCACGCGTCCTCCCCTGATGGATGGTCCTGGTTAACTCTCAGGATTTCGTGATTTCTGATGTTCTGGACGCCTCGTCCCTGGGACTCGCAAAATGCTGAACTCTGACTCCTTTCAGACCTCTGACACGCCTCCCAAATGAATGGATGGTTCATATCAGTCCTCGTTGTTTCGAGACTTTACAAGACCATGAACACTCACTTTCCTAAACCCCGATGACCACATCCCTGATCTAGACGGCCACGCGACACGTGTCCTCCCTGAGATCCTCTGGCTGTGATCCTTCCGTCGTTTCGAGATTCAACTAGTCATGGATTCTTATCTTCTGAAACTCTAGAATGTCGATGAACTCTCTATCCCCTTCCACCTGTCCCAACAGATGGACGGATCTGAACTCATCGGAATTTCGAGACTTCTGATGTCCCGACTCTCACGACCTCAGGAACTTTGATTTCCCGACTCTCGATGCCTCGATATCCGCCATGCGTCTCCACAAATGGACGGTCCCGATCTTCCGGGGATTTTTCCTATGGAAATTCCCGATTTTCCGAACCCCGACGGCTTGATATTCCGATGCCTCTTGGGGTTCTTACACTGCTCACGAGGGTTTAAACCCTGTGCAACTCATGTCAGATCAGATGGCTGACGGGTAACTGATCCACGATCCAAAGGCTCACAACCCCTAGATCTTGAACTCCGAACGCGGCCTTAACCTCCTTGCTTCTTTGGCAGATCCAATGGTTGATGGGATTTTTCCAATCTTCTCCACAAGATCCTAACCGTCTATCTTCCTCTTGGATGTCTTCTACGGGTGAACCCAGTATTCCTCTATGAAAACTGGTCCTCCTGTGCGTAACTTTGCAGTGCCTGTTCAAACACTCTACGACACAGACTCTCTGTGCTTCTTTTTGACGAGCTTTAAAGCCTTATCCCTCCTGATCTTTCTCACACTTTCAACCTCAAAGAGGGTCCTTGCACGCACTCCTTGCGGAAGTTCTCAAACACCTCCAAGTGTTGATTTTTTCGACTCTGCGCACACCTGCAGCAGCAGTCCTTCAATACTTCACTCAGATTCACAACTAAGACTCTCCTTAGCCTGCGCACTCCTTGCACGGCTCGTATAACCCAATTTCACTTCTGAGAACAAGAGTTAAACTATCTGAATATTTTGTCAATGCACTCCTTGTGGACGAATTCAACTGCACTCCTTGCAGGAATCCTTGCTCAGATAGAGAAACAATTGAAACTCATTTCTTCTACTTCCTTTCAGACTTCAATATCAACCCATGAAATCATATACACAGCATAACAGAAAATGCATAACAGGAAGTAAATACTCATGAGAATATCAATCAACACACATACACAGAGAACAAACACAACTCCATGAATTTGAATTAAACTCTTCTATCAATCCAAATGACTATACATGGGTGTTTCTGCACAGCTCTCTGCTTCTCTCCTATATGCTCTGAATTCTTCTAACTATGGTACAATGCACAATGAGGGTGTCTATATCCGTTTTCCCTCTTTTCTTCTAAAACTATCTAATCTAATATTCAATTCTACCTACTTACATTTACTACTATAAATGCCTCCATCTACTTCAGACGAGAGCGGGGCACTCAAGGTCTGATTACATTATACCAAGGCGCCTTCATTAAATGATCTCATTTATATTTGGCGCATCAACTTCAAGGGAAATTTCAAAAATTTGTGTTGGACGCCTTCCAGTTGTCTTCCGCTTCCGCGTTGGCTCGCTTGACATGAGGGATGATCCTGCATCACCTGAGATAGTTTTATGGGTGACTCTAATGCTTAGGTACTTTCAGTCTAGGAGTGAGTGGGGATCTGGGATTGCATTTTATCATCTTCAGGACTTGAACTGATTATTCAATCTATTATTCCTAGTATTCATTCATCTTTCAAGCCCATGCATGTATTCTAATAGATCTAAATTAACCATTCATTCATCCATTCATAAACTAACTACTGATAGAAGGTAAATATGCAAGAAACATCATAGATAATACATGTTTTATCATGGTTCACCCCCTCCTGGGATACATCCACAAATATTTGGCTTCTATGTTCTTTTATTTAGATTTCTACAAAATATGGCGTTGTGTGCACTACATCTCTCATTATACAATCCTGAAAAAGGTTCGACAACCTCTGTGAGGTGGACTAGATCACACCAGGCTCCTCATCCTATGATCTAACCCTCAAAATCTAGCCTACTTTACTCTTCTACATCTCAACAACTTACAAAACTATCAGAAAAATAATTGAACTATTATTCAAGTAGAACCCTGACCTAGACCTCCTAGGTTCTTATTTATACTACTTTGCAGGCTTCTAGCCATTACAATCTTTACCAAAAACCTAACCCTAACATGGTTAGGTATAACTTTATGCGTGCCTTACATGTTTCTTCTCTTACATGCTTCTTTTCCTCACATGTGATTCTTTTCCTACCAGTTGTTCTTCTCCAAAATTAGGCCTTTCCCTCCAAAATAGGCATGCACCAAACAAGCCTGCATGTCCATGTTAGATGGTTTTTATGGGTATCATCAAGTCTTGGTTGTTGAAGAAGACATGGAAAATACAACTTTTATAACACCTTGGGAGACATATGCATATGCCTGGATGCCCTTTGGTTTAAAAAATGCAGGAGCTACATTTCAGAGGGCTATGGATCATGCTTTTGAGGGGTTTATAAGAAAATTCATGGTAGATTATCAAGATGAATTAATAGTACACTCAAAATAAGGAGTGATCACATTCATTAGCCGAGGAAATTTTTTGACATGTGTAGGTTATATGGTGTTTCCTTAAATCCAAAGGAATGTTTATTTGTTGTAACTCAAGGAAAACTATTGGGTCATATTGTGTGCAAGGAAGTAATATATATAGATCTAGAAAGATTTAAAGCTATAATGAATTCAACCCCCAATCATCAAGGAAGGGAGTTCAAGCATTCTTTGGCAAGATCAACTTTGTACGAAGATTTGTTCCTGACTATGCAAGTATTGTGAATCCGATCAATTTATTGTTGAAAGGGGACCAAAGGTTTGAATGAACCACGGATACACAAGAAAGTTTTAATAATATCAAAAATGAAATCACTATAGCTCCAGTCCTCATTATCCCATATTTTCAAAGAGACTTCATCATTTATTCGTTCACTACAGAAACGGTTCTTGCATCTATTCTCACTCAGAGGAATACCAAGGGTGAAGAACTGCCAATTAGCTTCATGAGAAAGACCCTTCATGATTATGAATTGAGATATTTAGAATTGGAGAAGCAAGCTCTATCTCTTGTGAAAGCATTGGTGCACTTTCAGACTTACATACTAAATTCTCATGTCATTGTGTAAGTTACATACTCTATTATGAAGATGCTTTTAAATCAACAATTGAGAGAAGAAAAATGGGAAAAATGGATGGCGAAGATTCAACAATATGATATTGAAATTAAACCTTTAAAGGAAGTTAAAGGACGGGGTTTATGAAAGATCATTGCATATAGTGATTCTTTGGATGGAGTGATTTCAATCTCAGTAGGAGAACCCATGGAAGATTCAGAGTGGTATAGAGATATTGTATTCTACTTGAGGTTTGGAAAATTTCCAGTCACCATGAACCCTAAAGAGCGAAGAACATTGAAGATTATTTCGATTGAATATGTGTTGATTGTTGATATATTGTTCGAGAGGAACTATGATGGTATATTGCTGAGATGTGTTGATGAAAGGAAAGATTAAGAATTGATGAAAGAATTCCATGAAGGAATACATGGTGGAAATTTTGCGCATACCGCCACCGTGTTGATGGTTAGAAAACCCCTTGACTCAACAGCAGGAACCAAACCCACCACCGAGGCCCAATTAGACTCTGCAGCGTTTAAAATGGAATGGTTCTCCAGATCTTGCGATCCTGACAAGGTATCGATGGGCTTTGTGTTTTATTGTGATGGCTCTTCTTTCGGTTGGGACTGTTTTCTTTTTTGTATTTTCTCTTGGGGTGGGGATGATATGAGAAGTGCAAGCCAGTATAAACCAAATTGACAAATAGAAGGATAAAGTTTCAACTATTGAGAAGAGGTCGATCTAGAGATAACCCACTGCTCAAACATGCAGACGACAATTCTATATCGCGGGACTAGTAATAATACATTAACCATGCGAGAAGTCAATCATTGCCTGAGATTACTAACTACTAGAAAGAAAAACACATATGAAACAAGATAGATCGTAAGAAAAATAATTCATCTACCACTACCATTTGTCTCACAATTCGCACAACAATTCATCATCTTCATATTTAAAGAAAAGAACAACAAAGAAATTGCACCAGTTAACTTGACAATATATTCAATAGCTATTACTTGTTACATATGCTCATAAAACTGAATAGGAAATAATTCTTGTTCAAGTTCAATCATGCATGCATTTGATAAAGATAACTTTTTCTTTGGTCCAGAAGGACTTCTAAATTCATAGCAACTTCAAAATAATTCTTAACATCCAGAAAGAAAATAGTTCTTACAACAAACCATCGACCTTTATTAATTGGTCGAGACCTTTATTTATAATCTCAAGCTTAACCAAATTTTAACACCTAATTACAGTTTGAACCAAACAAAAGTTGCCACGTGGCATTATCTCATAACAGTTTCTTGATCAATCCACCCAGAATATTTCTTTGAAAGGATGACTCCTTTCGTATTTAGACCAATTGATGAACAATTCTTCACAAGTCTGGGCCCACGAGAATCTATTATGTTCTATTGGGGTCACATATATTCCTCTGATGTCTGTTGCATGCGCTCAGTACTTTACCAAGGTGGAATTTAGTTGTTGCAACATGGTTTTAGCTCTGATTGGGTGTTCTGTAAATTGTTGCACCTATCCCAGCCTCGCATTGGCTACCTTTGTGCACTCTTCGGTTCATAGGGAGTCTTGTTTGGCATACATCTTGAGTACGTCTCTTATGTCGATAAACTCATTGGGGATGCCGAACTCGGGGAGCTTGATATCTTTCATTACTTTATTAATTTTATCCCAGTGTTTCTGGCACTTGGCATATTGTTCTTGGATCTCTCGATGTGGGTCCTGGGGAATATTAGTCCAGTATTTTGCGGATCTCTTCATGCAGTCGAGGATACTTTTTCCTATCAGTCGAATGCCATGTTCTTCCTTTTCTCGACCCTGCTGGACTGCCTCAATGTATTCGAGTCTTTCCACCACTTGAAATGCTCTTTCATGCCATCGTTCCATCTCCTTGCATGCGACGAGGGCCATGAGAGTGTCCTCTTGGAATTCAATTATATTTTTGGTTAACAGTTTTCTTTCTTTCTTGTACTCATTGTAAACTCCTGAAAACTCACTCTTCAAATATGTTGCAATCTGTGTGGCACATTTGTAATACTCAACAAGATGGCGCAAGTGTTCCAGTTCCTTCATAGTATTAGCTAGTTCTCTTTCATCTCTCTTGGCCCTATCCTGGGAAGCCTCAAATAGGGATATTCTCGCGCCTATCAGTTCATAATTGTGAGTGTCTGTTGTGTTGATTAAGTTTTCCTCTGTGGTAACCAAAATGGAATGATCCACAGTAATCTTTCTCTTCTTAGCAGTCCTTTGCATGATGGCCTTCCTCTTTTGGTCATAGGAGATTGCATAGATGTATGCTACCTCGTCTACCGGCTCTGGTATCTGTTGGTCTCCCTATGTGAGCGTGTTTCCCAGGCTGTCGGTGGTTTATATTTGTTCAAGATCAGACTCTTGAACCTCCTAATTTTTCTCCAAAGGCCCGGCTTCTTCCCGTTGTTTATCGGGGACCTAAGTATCAAGTGGAATAGATGTGTCAAGAGGGAGCTCAATACCTACTTGTATACTAGCCATGGCATCATCGACATCCTTCTGTGGGGATCTTTCTTTTGACTCGTCCAATTCTGACTTGTCCTTAGGACTACCTTCCCGGGTCTCCAGTGCATCGAGCATTTCTGTGTCTAGGCCACTTTCAGCTCCTTTTCCTTCTCGTGTGTCCTCTCGACTCTAAACATCGGGAATGAGAGGTGTTTTTTACTCGGCTCCCTTTTCTTCTTCTACATATAGAGAGGTTTCCTGAGATGCCTCCGGGCTCTCATCATCACTGTATATATTTATGAGCTCGGTCAAATGGTTAGGCACACTTGTTTCGACCGACACATGATCGGGCTCTAATTGAATCATCATGCCTTTCGGTGAATCAGTTGGTACAATGTGGATTCAATGTCATCTGACCCATTGATGTTACTGGGGTGTGTGAGCTCATAGCCGCCTACCCCTGCTAGGCTCTCTTCTAGGTTACTGGTTGGAACATTTGATAGGAGGGACGGATCATTCGATGCCAGATCCATCATTTGTTGAGCATGTTGGATCAAAAGCGTCCCTCTTTCCAGTGCACCTGGAGCATCGAGAAAATTCCAGTTCTGTACAGGGGCTTCCTGGGGAGCTTCCATCGTCTCGGTTGATTTGAATGTTACCCTTTCTTCCCTAGTACTGATAATTTCTTGCGCTTCTTTCTCCAAGGATTTCGTTTTCTCTTCCAAACTCATGGCCTTGAACTTTGTTTCTCTAGGGCCAGCCACTCTTGCCACCACCTCATCCCAGTCTTGAGCATTTTCAGTGAAAACTTCATCCTCAAATCGGTTGTGGGCATAAGACCAACAGGACGATACTTTTGATGCATGTTTCAAGACCAGACCCTTGGGATCATGCTTGCGAAAATGTCATGTCTGGAACTGAAATTCCAATTGACTTAATCCCTCTTGCTTGTCCTGCGCAGTGTCTTTAACCTGGTAGAAGCCGATATGAAACCCATAGGGTATGAATTCTTGCTTCTTATCCTTCACCAAAGTGGCGTTGTAGCCCTGCAAGATAGTTTTCTAACATATTTCCCCTAGTACCAGTCGGTCGGGGACATATATATGTAGAAAATGTGGTTCTCCAGTGGCACCAAAACCCTAATGTAGGTTTCACGCTCATCCAGGTACCAGTGAACAACTTTCGATATAACTTTTTTGGCCGCATCAGACAGCCTTGGGCACTCTTTCTTGAATAGTAAAAAATGGATAAGTGCGATAAATTGGTCACAAATGAGAGAGTAGGATCTTTTGTACCTGTTCTCCCACAAGATGTCAAAGTAGACATGGACCGAGAGCTCAGAAGTGTGCCAGCTCAGGTTCATCCCGGCGAAGGAATTTCTTGCACAGACGACGTCCAATAGATAAGACACCATGTAGAAGGCAGGAATTTCTCCTTCCTTCGGCTGCTGAGCCTGTAGAATGATGGTGTTAATTTTTTTGGAGATGATAGCACCCCATTTGAAGCTTGTTCTGGAAATGGCGACAGTATAATCCAAAGGCATCCATGCCTCCAACAATCTGGAAGAATATTTCTCTCCATGCAACCGAAAAAGGAGATCCATTAGATAAATATAAGGTTGTTTGAGGTTGGTCGTCGGGCACCATTCGGAGTTTCAGTTGGTGAATTTTTTTTGTCTTCTCTCCACCAGGGCGTCGTGATTTTGCCGGTGTTGTGCTTCTGATAAAACTTCACAACAAAATTTGTATTCAAATGTTCATCCGGGTCCCTGAGCTTGTAATAATTTTGGACTTTTACTGGGAGGAAAACCTTGGAGATTCTACCATTATCATCATTAATTACACGCTTATGTGAATCAGTGTGATCAATGAGCCATTTCAAAAGTTCAATGCAAGGGAAAATTGAAGTCATCCTCACCACCATGTGTAGGTAAGCCTTGCATATGTTGACGAAGACCTCATCGTCCAACTTCCTTGTGTCAGGATCTCTATGTGGGCCATATTCTGGGAATTCTTCGTGCTTGATTTTCTTGAACAGGTATTCCCAGCACGGGAATATTGTCTTGGTCCCAATGTTCGCGTTTGTGTCCCCAAAGGCCAAGGGCTGAGCAAAGGATTCTTTGGTGATCATCTTGATGATGGGCGTCAACTTGGAAGTGAATTCCAATTTTCTTGAAATGGTCGGGGAGGAGCCCTCTCTTGCTTCTAATTCTTGCATCTTTGGGGCTCTAGGAGATTTCCTAGTGGTAGGTTTCTTCAGAGGCATCGTTCTTGTATGCTTGCTAAAATTTGTTTCTTAATACTCACTATACCTTGGACGCCTTCTCCGAGTCATTCATCTCGCTCCTCTGGATGTTCCAGACTTCTTTACAAGCAGAATGCTCTGGCTTATAATAATTCAGGATAATATAACGAGAGAGAACTTACCAATCGCATCAAACTATTAATACAAGTAATAGGATGAAATTCAAAACTACTGACCACCAATTTCTATAATCAATTTTACGTGGGTTGACGATGGAGGTGTGGAGGGAGGTGCACTGTATCTACAGGCTAAAATGGTCATTTTGCTTTGCACACGAATTAGAAACTAATGCGCAATCTTGGAATTAATCAATCGATTAAATGCATCTTATCTAGTGTATCTTAGAGATAAAACGTCCCATCATGTCATTTTCGGAATGGGGAAGTCGGATATCGGTGCAAAGCTATGGGATTTTCATTGATACCTTTTTTTTCTTTTTTACAAAAGAAAACCGTCGACGCTGATTACTTTCGTCGGATGGTTTTGATGTGACACACGATAGATAACGACTGGTGACTTGACTCATGAGCACCAATAGAGGTGGTAACCTTCTTTCAGTTACGTTCTCCCTAACCAAGCCTAGGAATCACCGATGTCGATTAGATATCAGGGGTCGGTAATCGGGGATAAACTTGTCGCAGCCTTTTACTCGGGCTAGCTTCTTGAAAATTCGCCTATGCCGAAATTTTTTTACGGGATCAGCCATCGGCGATCCCTTTCTTTCCCTGCAGACGACTTCTTCCTTTCGCGTTTCACCGGTGCCGAATTAAATTGGGCATCAGCAAATTTCTTGTGCAATGCTTATCACGAAAGAACAACTCCTCTTTTACCGATGTCGACAAAAATCGGCGATTGACATCCTTAGTTTTCGAGGATAATTTTCTTTTATCTCCGATTCTTTCGGGTGTCGAATTTTGGACGCGTCGGGTGAAACGAAATGGCGGTTTATTTTTTTTAATCAAATGTTAATCCCTTTAGGTTATGATGGTTTTGACATGTTCAGGGAAAACTTTTATAGAATCAAGGAGAAAATGCAGAAAGCAATGATAAAAGAAAACAACATCGTTCTGAATTAGACAATAGCAAAGGATTAAGTGGTACCCAAAAAGTAAAATTTGGCAGAGACTTTTAGGGTGTGTTGAGAGTTCAAAAAATGGCGATTTACTGGGTGAACACAGAATCTTTGTTCTTCCTTCATACTCGACTGATACAGAAGCTGGTGGGGGACCCAACTGGTTTTAAATCGAAGCTCCTTTTACCTTTTCATTTGAAATCCTCTAGTTAATGCTTTTGTGTCTTCCTATGGGGTTTTTAACTTCAATTCCTCCTTTGTTCCCAGTAACCCTGACTCATGTCCTCCCCTTTTTTTTTGTTTATATTTATTTATTATTATTATTTATTTATTTTTATTTTTATTTTTATTGTAAATATTGTTTTAGGGCCTGACCATTTACTGGGAGGGCATCAGGTTCTCCCTTCAAATTCTGCAATCGATAAGTGCCTGCCCCTATCTTTTCAGCGACCTGGAAAGGTCCAGGCCATAGGTTCTAAAACTTAGAATGCTTCCCTTTTGGTTCATTCGCTCTATCCCATTTTAGTAGCAAGTCTCCTACCTCAAAACTCTTTTCTTTGGCCTTATGCTTATCAAACCATCGTTTCATTATCTTTTGGTGGGCTAGGAATTTTGAATTAGCCTTCTCTCTCTCTTCTTCCAGCATGAGTAGAGTATTGATTCTTTGTTGCATGGCCGATGAGGGTTCCTCATTGGAATCTTGGGCCAATTGAAGAGATGGTAGATAGAGCTCGTTTGGGAGGATGGCTTCTTGCTCGTAGACCAGAAAGTACAGGGAGTTTCCTATGACTTCTTTGGGTGTGACCCTATCGGCCCATAGGGCATTATGAAGTTGATTATGCCAATTTATTTGGTTATATGTAACTGTCTTCTTTAATATCCTTACCAGATTTTTGTTAGTTGACTCTGCCACATCGTTTCCCTGAGGGTAATAATTTGCAGAGTACTTGATTATGATTCCTTTGTCCAGAGAAAACTCTGTCAATAGCGTAGAGGAGAAGTAAGTTGTGTTATCAAATACCAGAATAGAGTGGAGACCAAACCTTGTGATCGGTTATTGTTCTATAAATTGGATCACTACCTTCTCGTTTACATGAGTCAAAGGGATGGCCTCCACCCATTTTGTGAAATAGTCAATGGCAGTAAGAATGTACTTATGCAGTTTAGAAGAGCTAGGTGTAATTTATCCTATGAATCTAACCCCCACTGCTCAAAAGGCCTCGAAACAGTCACAGGCTGAAGTGGGATTGCTGCCCTTTTCTCCTTTCCAACACTCATTTGACAAGTCTTACAGTTTCTAGCGTAAGTATGCGCGTCTTTGAACATGGTGGGCCAGTAATAGTCGGCTCTCAGAATCTTATGAGCTATGGTGTTTCCAGCAAAATGTCCTCTGGCAGGGTTGTCATGAAGTTCCTTTAGCACCTTTCTGGCGTCTTCATGTTCGAGGCACCTCAACAATACCCCATCGTAGTTAATCTGGAAAAGCACCGAATTTATATGACGGTATTGTGATGTAGTAGGTAAGCCAAGTCCTTGTACCAGGAGTCTCGTCTTGGGGAGATGTATGCTACTTCTCCACACCATAGATCTATTTCATTCTCCCACCCGAAGTCTTCATTTACTTGATCCTAGGCTTCGGCTGTGAGCTTGCACAGACCTTGTCCTTTTACTAGCTTGGAAAGTTTTATGTCTAGATCAAATTCTTGGACTACTTACATCCAGTTCCCTCTTCTTTCTCCCATTTCTTGTTGAGTGAACAAATATTGGACTACAGGGTGTGGTACAATCACCTTAGTATGATTCTTGAGTATGTAAGACCTTAAATGATTTACTGCCTTGTAGACCGTGTAGGCCTGCTTGTCTATGGCAGGATAGTTGAGCTCAGCTCCTTGAATATTAGTGCTCATAAATGATATTGGGGCTTCATTGTTGTCATCATCCTTCTGAGTTAACACCACGGCTAGTGAATGGTCCAAAGTGAAAGTGTAAAGGGAAAAATCCCTGTTGAAATCGGGACTTCGCAGCACCGGGGCCCGGGATATGGCGGCTTTGATATTGTTGAAATCGTCTTTTCTTTAATCATTCCACTTAAGTTTGGCATCCTTTCAGATAATTTTTTGTAAGGGTTTGATGATCTCAGCGAAATCGGGAGTGAATTTCCTTACAAACTTGATTTGCCCGAAAAAGGACTGCATAGCCTTCTTGTTATGGGGTAGCGAAAGTTGACCTATGGCCTAAATCCTTTCAGGGTCTATGCAAATCTCGGATTGAGAGATAATGTGACCTAACATCTTTCCTTCTTTGACACCAAAGATAGTTTTCTTAGGATTCAGGGATATACCATATCTCCGACACCTTTCGAAAATC
This sequence comes from Picea engelmannii, assembly GCA_009831015.1. Taxonomy (NCBI): domain Eukaryota; kingdom Viridiplantae; phylum Streptophyta; class Pinopsida; order Pinales; family Pinaceae; genus Picea; species Picea engelmannii. The sequence goes on along the minus strand of ML818352.1, from coordinate 76,742 downwards.
TGAGTTAAATGTTGGATGTGTTCTTCTCTATTCTTTGAATATACTGTTACGTCATCTAGATATACTACCATGCATTTATTGATGAGTCCAAGAAAGGCCACATCCATGGCCCTTTGGAAGGTTGCCCCTGCATTGATTAACCTGAAAGGCATGTGTTTATAAGCGAAGGTTCCCCACTTGGTTCAGAAAGTGGTTTTCAAACGGTCTTCCTCTGAAACCAAAACATGGTTATAACCTAAGAAACTATCTCATAAGGAGAAAACCTCTGAGCTCGACATGGTTTGCAAGAGTTGTTCCATCGGTGGGACCAGATAATTGTCCTTTTCCGAAGCTCTGTTGAAGTTCCGAAAATCTACGCATAGTCGGATTTCTCCCGACTTTTTCCTTACTGGAACAACATTTTCCACCCAGGCGGAATGCCTAACCTGAAAAATTATCTTCGCATCTAGAAGATTCCTTAATTCCTGATACATGAGAGGTTCTAGGGATGGGTGATACTTTCAGATCTTTTGCTGAAAAGGTTTTACTTCAGGCTTCAACGGGATGGTGTGTTGAATAATGCGGGTATCATAGGTTTTCAAATCCTTATAGGACCATGCGAAAACATCTCGGTATTGTCTAAACAATCTAAGGTAGGTTTTCCTTTCCTCTTTAGATACATTTTTTCTGAGATTTACAAGCTTTGGGTTTTCTAGGGCTCCAAGATTTACAGTTTCATGGAGGGGGAAAGAGCTATTGGTCTTTGTGTTCTTAGGTCCTTTGAATTGTTCCTTTAGATCAAACAGGTTTTCTAAATTAGCTACCCCCTTCGGGATCGTGTGAGCCTTTAATTCATCCACATGATGTTCTGGCCGAGGCTCGTTTTTCGTCGATTTCTCTTGGAACTCTTTATCATCAATAGCGAGATCTTTGAAATTGTTTTGGTTGGTCAAGAAACTTACGATCTGTTCATCTCCCTCAAAGAATTTCCAATTAGAAACGTTATTAGGTATTGATGGTTTGTAGAGAAGCTCTACGATGAATCGGGAGGCTTCATAATCTTCTAAAGGAGACAACCTCGAAGCAGTTGTGGCTAAGGAGTCAGCAAGAACATTCTTTTCCCTAGGAACCGCAGTGATATTAAAAGCCTCAAAGCACTATATTAGCCTATGCACCTCCTACTGGTAGTTCTTAAGATGGGGTGAATTGCAATGTATAGTATTTCTTACTTGTCTAATAACAATTTCAGAGTCTCCAAAAACTTTTAACTCCTTGACATTCAGATCTATGGCTTTCTTTAACCACTGAACTAGAGCTTCATACTCGGCAGTGTTATTGGTACATTCGAATTCTAGCCTACAGGACAAGAAATGATGTTTACCCTTCTGATCGATGAGGATGCACCCTGCTCCTGAACCTTCTTGTGACTTATATCCATCAAAGTAGAGGGTCCAAATTTGTGGACCATAGTTTCTCCTTTCTTTTCCATCACCGATGTTTTGCTCTCTGATTTCTTTTTCCACAAGTCCTAGTGCGAGGTTGTGACAGAATAAAGAGTCTTATGTCGGTACCAGTGATTCCTCTTGAAAAATCACTTTGGAGTTTTGGGTAAGCATAACATTGGATAGGAGAGGAGCAAAGTTCCCGAAGTGGGAATCACAAAAATAATTGCCCAATATGGGGAAATCAGTATGTGTTGGCTCATTTGGGGTTTCTAGGTCAGTGACTATGTGCTTTAGGTATCTCTCCCTATCAATTCTAATCATGTTATTTTATCCCTTCAGGGGTAGACAAAGGTGTGCCCAGTCTGTACTGAAATATCTGTTTAGCTTCTCAGACCAATCCCGGCTCAACAAAATCCCATATGCTTCAGGGATATCTACAACAATGATGTCAATCACCTACACAAAATTGCGGTGTGTCACTATCCCGATCATCACATCTTTGAGTTCTCCCATGACCTTAAACTTGGTCTGGTCTAGATGTATTACATGCTTATCACTCTTGAGAGGGACAGCGCCTAATTTATTACAAACGGACATGGGAATTACATTAGAAGACGCCCCTGAATCCACCAAACAGTTGTGAAGATTCTTGTTGAAGACTTCAAATGTTAAAAGGAAATGTGGGACAAAAGGTATTTCCTTCCTATCGTTGGTGTAGGTATTTATGGTTGGCTTGCTGGCTGGATCTGTTTGGGATATGTTCTTCTTATGACCATTGTCGGTCATCGATTCTGCTACCGAGCTCAAATCTTGCCACAGAAATTCTTTCTGTTGAGGAATCCTACATATGTCCATAACCGATATATTAGCCTTGAGCTTATTTAAATATTCTACTACGTTGTACTCCATTTTAGGGGATTCCTGGGTATGAATACTTATAGGCTTTTTACCGGGGGCGAGAGATGTTTTCAGGTGATCAGGAGTTAATTTAATTTAAAAGGCCCGAATGATATCGATATCTCTTGAGATGGGTTGACATGTGCTACGTGTCTACATTACTGAAACTTCTAAGGGTTGTTCTCAAGACTTAAATAGATCATCCGAAGGCAAGATTAAGTCGGGATCCCATATCAGCATGGTTGTGTCTTGTGGTGGGTCAACTTCTTCCTGATCGGTAATATCCATGGCCGAACTGCTCGACTGTTCAGTCAGGGAGACTTTGTCCAGAAAGCGATTGGCCATCAAATTCATGGCGTGAACCCACTGGGGAAATTCCCTCTCAGAGTGGTTTTCCTAGTGATAAGTGCAGAAAGAATCGGATGCCACATTCCCTAGGTCAATGTTTAAGTTGGTTGGGGGAGGTTCAATTGCTTTGAAAGGCTGGTTTCTCTTAAATAAAGGTTTATAGGGATTTTGGACTTGGTTTCCCTCTCCTGTGCTTCTTTTCATGTCTACAATCTCGTTTGATAACTTCTTAACCATGTGTTGTAGATCCTCTATATTCACATCACCCTTGTCAGGAGTTTGTTTAGTCGGTTTCCCCAGTGGCCTAGTCACAAGGAGTCCTCTCCTGGGCGGGAGCTAACTTTCCTTTTTTACTAAAGAGGCCTGGATTTCCTTACATCCTTTCATCTAGAATTATATCATCTTGGCCTCCTCAAAATTTTCCTCAAGGGTTCGCTTGGTGGCTATTTTTACGAACATAGAAATAGAAGTCGGAAGTGTGTTGGCATAAACCTCAATTTGCAACTCCTGAGTAGGCTTCGTCGTGGGTTGGAATCTGTTTAAAATGGTCGTGAATATTTGATTGAAATTATTGACCCTCTCTTTTGGGGTCATGGTGGTCACGAACAGCTCAGCCATTAGGGCTCCCATAGTAGTTTCTTCCACAAATTTGTCTAGAAAATCTTTTTGGAACTTAGTCCAACTGGTTATAGATCCTACTGGCAAATTAAAATACCACGTGGAAGCTAAATTTTCAAACGTGTAAGGAAAAAGTCTGCATACTATGTCTTCATGTTGAACGTTCATAAGCATGATCACAAGTATGAACTTCTTGATATGATCCTCAGGTAAACCTGAGGTTTCAGGATCGTACTCGGGAAGCAACTTTTCCGGGTGTCGGGGAAGATTGTGTATTCATTCGGGGACGGCCATGGCATCTTCAGCCAACCAAGGCTGGTTGTTTTGAGGTGGAACTTCCCTTTCCTCCTCTGGATCATTGTTACCTTCCATACTTCTAGATTCTAAATTATACTCCTCTGCTTCCCAGTAATTGCCTTGTTCAGAGACGTTGCTTGCTGGGGTTTCGAGTATCAGATCAAGAGGATCTTGAATTTTGATGATCACGAAGTCTATTAAGTCTTCTATCGAGTGAAAAAACACCTCATCAGGAGTGCTAACCACTGGTATTCTTTGTTGTTTTCTTCGAGGAAGTATCAGAGTTATGGGTAATGCACCAATCTGTCGGGTGTACGCTCTAGTGATTTGTTTGAATTGGTTTACTTCCTCGTGAGGAAGAGCATAAGGTATTTCAAGATGAAACGATTCTTCCTCAGGTTGGGGTGAGTTACTCGTTTCTGGAGTACTCATCGTGTATGGGTTGTCTAAGGGTTGACTAGCCATGCATTTGGGTTGTTATGAATGTGTGGGTTGTTTGAAATATTGTATAAAATATATATTCAACCATTCATTCTTAGGCCCCTCCTTCTAGCGCCAATTCCATTGATGGGTGGAAAACCCCTTGACTCAACAGCAGGAACCAAACCCACCACCGAGTCCCAATTAGAATATGCAGTGTTTAAAATGTAATGGTTCTCCAGACCTTGAGATTCAGCCAAGGTATCAATGGGATTTGTGTTTTCTGGTGAAGGCTCTTCTTTCAGTTGGGACTGTTTTCTTTTCTGTATTTTCTCTTGGGGTGGGGATGATATGAGAAGTGCAAGCCAGTATAAACCAACTTGACAAATATCAGGATAAAGTTTCAACTACTGAGAAGAGGTCGAGCTAGGGATAACTCGTTTCTCAAACATGCAGATGACAATTCTATACCGCAAGCCTAGTAATAATACATTAACCATGCAAGCATTCAATCATTGCCTAAGATTACTAACTACCAAAAAGAAAAACACATATGAAACAAGATAGATGGTAAGAAAAATAATTCATCTACCACTACCATTCATCTCACAATTCGCACAACAATTCATCATCTTCGTCTTTAAAGAAAAGAACAACAAAGCAATTGCACTAGTTAACTTGACAATATATTCGATAGCTCTTACTTGTTACATATTCTCATAAAACTGAATAGGAAATAATAATTCTTCAAGTTCAATCACCCATGCATTTGATAAATATCACTTCATCTTTGGTCCAGAAGGACTTCTAAATTCATAGCAGCTTCAAAATAATTCTTAACAACCAGAAAGAAAATAGTTCTTACAACAAACCATCGACCTTTATTAATTGGTCGAGGCCTTTATTTATAATCTCAAGCTTAACCGAATTTTAACGGCTAAGTACAGTTTGAACCAAACAAAAGTTTCCATCTGGCATTATCTCATAACAGTTTCTTGATCAGTCCACCTGAGATATTTCTTTGAAAGGATGACTCCTTTCGTATTCAGACCAATTGATGAACTGTTCTTCACAAGTCTGGGCCCACGGTAATCTGTGTTGTTCCATTGGGGCCGCATATATTCCTCTGATATCCACTGCATGCGCTTGATACTTTACCAAGGTGGAATTTAGTTGTTGCAACATGGTTTTAGCTCTGATCAGGTGTTCTGTAAATTGTTGCACCTGTCCCGGCCTCGCATCAGCTATGTTTGTGCACTCTTCGGACCATAGGCAGTCTTGTTCTAAATACACCTTGAGAACGTCTCTTATGTTGATAAACTCACTAGGGTTGCCGAACTTGGGGAGCTTTATATATTTCATTACTTTATTAATTTTATCCCAGTGTTTCTGGCACTTGGCATATTGTTCTTGGATCTCTCGATGTGGGTCCCAGGACATCTTAGTCCAGTATTTTGTGGATCTCTTCATGCAGTCGAGGCTACTTTTTCCTATCATCGGAATGCCATGTTCTTCCTTTTATCGACCCTACTGGACTGCCTCAATGTATTCGAGTCTTTCAACCGCTTACAGTGCTCTTTCATTCCATTGTTCCATATCCTTGCATGTTGCAAGGGCCATGAGAGTGTCCTCCTGGAATTCAATTATATTTTCAGTTAACAGGTTTCTTTCTTTCTTGTACTCATTGTAAAATCCTGAAAACTCACTCTTCAAATATGTTGCAGTCTGTGTGGAACCTTTGTAATACTCAACAAGATGGTGCAAGTGTTCCAATTCCTTCAGAGTATCAGCTAGTTCTCTTTCATCTCTCCTGGCACTATCTTGGGTAGCCTCAGAGAGGGATCTTCCCACACCTATCAATTCAAACATGTGAGTGTCTGCTGTGTTGATCAAGTTTTCCTCTGTGGTAACCAAAATGGAATGGTCCACAGTAATCTTTCTCTACTTAGCAGTCCTTTTCATGATGGCCTTCCTCTTTTGGTCATAGGAGATTTCATAGATGTTTGCTACCCCATCTATCAGCTCTGGTATCTTTTGGTCGCCCCATGTGAGCATTTTTCCGAGGCTGCCAGTGGTATATATTTTTTCAATATCATACTCTTGAACCTCCTTATTTTTATTTGAAGGCCTGGCTTCTTCCCATTGTTTATCGGGGACCTGAGTATCAAGTGGAATAGATGTGTTGGGAGGGAGCTCAATACATGCTTGTATATTAGCCGTGGCATCATCGACATCCTTCTACAGGGATCTTTCTTTTGACTCGTCCAATTCTGACTTGTCCTTGGGACTACTTGCTTGGGTCTCTGACGTATCGGCCATTTCTATTTCTAGGTCGCTTTCGTCTCCTTTTCCTTCTCGTGTGTCCTCTCAACTCTTAACATCGAGAATAAGAGGTGTTTTTTTCTTGGCTCCCTTTTCTTCTTCTACATGCACAGAGCTTTCCTGAGATGCCTCAGGGCTCTCATCATCACTGTATATATTTATGAACTCGGTCAGAGGGTTAGGCGCACTTGTTTCGACCGACACCCAGCCGGGCTCTAATTGAATCGTCACACCTGTCGGTGAATCGACTGGCGGCAATGTGGATTCAGGGTCATCTGACCCGTTGATGTTACCAGGGTCTGTGAGCTCAGAGCCGCCTACCCCAGTTGGGCTCTCTTCTAGGTTACTGGTCAAAACATTGATAGGAGGGCTAGATCATTCGACGCTGGATCCATCATTTACTGAGCATGTCGGATCAAGAGCATCCCTCTTTCCAGTGCACCTGGAGCATCGAGAAAATTCTAGTTTTTTACAGGGACTTCATAGGGAGCTTCCATCATCTTGGTCGATTTGAATGTTACCCTTTCTTCCCTAGTCCTGAGAATTTCTTGTGTTTCTCGCTCTAAGGAAGTCATTTTCTCTTCCCAAATCATGGCCTTGAACTTCGTTGCTCTGGGGTCAGACACTCTTGCCACCACCTCATCCCAGTATTGAGCATTTTCAATGAAAACTTCATCCTCAAACCAGTCATGGGCATAAGGCCAACAGGACGATACTTGTGATGCATGTTTTGAGACCAGACCCTTGGGATCGTGCTTGTGAAAATATTCTTTCTGGAACCGAAATTCCAATTGAATTAATCCCTCTTGCTTGGCCTTTGTAGTGTCTTTAACCTGGTAGAAGACGATATTAAACCCATAGGGTATGAATGCCCTCTTCTTATCCTTCACCAAACTGGCGTTGTAGCCCTGCAAGATAGTTTGGTAACATATTTCCCCTAGTACCAGTCGGTCGGGGACATATATAGATAGCAAATGTGGTTCTCCGGTGGCGCCGAAAACCCTTATGTAGGTTTCACGCTCATCCAGGTACTGGTGACCAACTTTCGATATAACTTTTTTGGCCGTATCAAACAGCCTTGGGCACTCTTTCTTGAATAGTAAAAAATGGATAGGTGCGATAAATCAGTCGCAAATGAGAGAGTAGGATATTTTGTAAATGTTCTCCCACAAGATGCCAAAGTAGAAATGGGCCAGGAGCTCGGAAGTGCGCCAGTTCAGGTTCATCCCGGCGAAGGCATTTCTTGCACAGACGATGTCCAATAGATAAGACGCCATGTAGAACGCAAGAGTTTCTCCTTCCTTCAGTTGTTGAGCCTGTAGAATGCAGGTGATAAGTTGTTTGGAGATGATAGCACCCCAGTTGAATCTTGTTCTGGAGATGGCGACAGTATAATCCAAAGGCATCCATGCCTCCAAAAATCTGGAACAATCTTTCTCTCCATGCATCCGGCAAAGGAGATCCATTAGATAAATATAAGGTTATCTGAGGTTGGTCGTCAGGTACCAACCGGAGTTTCGGTTGCTGAATTTTTTTTGCCTTCTCTCCACCAGGACACCATGATTTTGCTGGTGTCATTCTTCTGATAAAACTTCACAACAAAATCCATGTTCAAATGTTCATCTGGGTCCCTGAGCTTGTAATAATTTTGGACTTCTACTGGGAGGAAAACCCAAGCGATTTGACCATTATCATCATTAATTACACACTTATGTGCATCAGTGTGATCAATGAGCCATTTCAAAAGTTCAATGCAAGGGAAAACCGAAGTCCTGCTCACCACCATGCGTAGGTAAGCCTTGCGGATGTTGATGAAGACCTCATCATCCAGCTTCCTTATGTCAGGATCACTATGTGGGGCATATTCTGGGAATACTTCGTGCTTTATTTTCTTGAACAGGTCTTCCCAGTGCGGGAATATTTTATTGGTCCCAATGTTTGCCTCTATGTCCCCAAAGGCCAAGGGCTTAGCAAAGGCTTCTTTGGTGATCATCTTGATGATGGACGAGGACTTGGAAGTGAATTCCAATTTTCTTACAACGGCCGGGGAGGAGCCCTCTCCTGCTTCTGATTCTTGCATCTTTGGGGCTCTAGGAGATTTCCTAGTGGTAGGTTTATTTGGAGGAATCATTCCTGTATTCTTGCTAAACTTTGTTTATTAATACTCACTATACCTTGGACATCTTCTCTAGGTCATTCGTCTCACTCCTCTAGAGTTCCGGACTTCTTTGCATGCAGAATGCTCTGGCTTATTGTTGCGCCTCTTTCATCACCTTAGTGAGAAAAATAGAGGTGCTTGCAAGCTTAGTTGGGTTTGCTAAGTAGGACAGCTGCAAGGAAAAGGGTTAGAGAAAGAAACATAAAACAATAACTAAGAATTAAACTAAGAAATAAAACAACAACTAAATTTATAAACATAGGGACATAAGGACAAAAGGACAAAAGAAACAATGAGAGCCATGTCACCAATGATAAGGCTGATATTAGTGAAAGAAAACACCGAGAAGCAAGGGGACTATGAGTCCCTTCTTCCTCCAAGGGAGGGCTCTTGGACCCCCACAAATAAGCTCTTCTTACAACTTTGAAAATGAAAATGAAAATGGTGAAAGCATTATTTGTTAATCCACTCAAGGGGTGAGATGGATTTCCCAATGCAATGATGCAAGTATACTCTTGGCAAGGATAGAAGAGTCCTCAAGAGAATAATGGAAGCATAACTTTGCTATGAATTCCTTGAAAAATGAAGTGTATCCATGGCCTTTTTATAGCATTCCTTTGGGTTATTGTCCAACTAGTTTGTAGTGTGTAAAGAGGCTAATTACGGCATTCTAGGTCTTTGACCATCCACCCAGTCAAATCCAGTCCAGATTTGAATGTCAAATCAACTTGGAAGTTGAACCAGAAGTGGGTGGGAGGTCGACCACTCTCATAAATATGTCGTTTCTTAGGTGCACGTATTTTTGCGACCACAGTCGCGCATCGTGCACATGTGCGCGATTTTTGCGTTCCTATTTTGTGCATGTGCGCATGTGCCCAGTGTCTTCATAGTTCCCTTTAATTTTTGCACTAGTTGTATAGTTTTGAGCCTTTGTGAATGCTTTTGTGTTAATTTAGGTCCATGGATGACCTCATAACTATTTGACAATGCTGAATTCTTGTAACCATTTGCGGACGAAATTTCAGTGATAACAGATGCCCCCTGATGGATGAGGTTAGGAGCATACATATCGCCGAAATCCATCAATGTTTCTTCTACTGAGAGTGTTGTTGTAAGAGAGAGAAATAGTGGGATCGTCCAGAGAAATTCGTTGGAGGGAAAAGGAACCTGTAGAACCCAACCTTCCATGAGGTGTGTAAAAAATAAACTGTGTACAAACAAGGCGGGCATGCCCCGTGCTCGTGTCATGTAAGTCAAAAAAAAAAAAAAGAGGAATGAAGTGTTGATGTAGACAACTACAGCACCCTCGGGGGCAGTCGTGATAAAGGCAAAAGACAATTCTACGGATGAACATACTCTGAATAGTAGGCAGTGACATATGTAAGAAGTATCACGAATTCTGTAGGCATTGATAGCCGAGCCAAGTTCAGAGGTCTTCAGAAATTATAAGAACTAACTGCAATGGTCGCAAAGTAAGACCCACCATAACATGAGAAAGTGTTGACTTCGAATGTTATGGGGGTCAATGACAGTAGGGAGAAATTGTGGTTCTCCCTGTGTTGTCTGAGATCTCTCATTGGATAGGTAATGAGAATCAAGATACTATCGCCCTTCTGGAAAACTGTGCTGATGTCGACAAAAAAGGGGACGTGACTCCCAGAAGAAAATGGCTTCGTGAAATCTACTAGATGATCTTAGGAATTTGGAAGAGGTACATGGTCGAAGTCAATATGTATGGAGACTCAAGACTTCCCTTGGTTGGGGGTATATGTGAAGTATAAGTGGCCACAACTGTTTAACTAAGTTGAGTGTCAGGGGGACAACAAGACGTGGGAGAAGTTGTACCAGAGGCGGGATAAAGTGAATAAACTCAGAGGGCAGAGGTAAGTGGCCTGTGGGATACTCAGAGGATATGGACGATGTCAATAAGGGTATATGATAAAGAGTTCCCCAACCAAGGGCGACATGGGTTGCGTGTTTCCAAAAAGGGAAGAAGGTCGCCAAAGGTGATGACAAAAAGGTAATGTAACTGTTGGAAACAAAGGCGTTTGTACAATAAATAAAGAATAATTTGGGATAAGTGTACAAATACAGAAATGGGTGCCCCAATGTAATATGGTTGGCCCAGGTAGGGCACAAATTGCTTGGATAATTGGTGGAGGGTGGGGGGCCCATTGGTGGGTTTCTGTAGGAGGTAGGTGAAATGAAGGGAAATTTGTAGATGGGCAAACTGATTGTGAATGGAATGGAGGGTTCATGATACTGCGGAGGTGCAGTCAAAAAATAGAACCGTGAAGAGATAATCTAGGAGTCCGTTGGGAAAGTTAGCAAAATGAGGAGAAGGAGTATGTGTCTAATTCGCGACATGATGTAAGACTATCGGGACTCCCATCCCTAAAGGGTTTTGAAAAACAGCATGAGTGTCAAAGGCGAAAAAGGGCGCTATGAATGGGACAACTCATGTGGGTAAGAGTGCTACCAGGTGACAGTACCGAAGATGCAAATGGAGGTGTTGGTACTGCAGAGTCGGAAATGGGGATCCTAGAGGCAAATGTTAGAGGGTGTGACTGGAGATGCAAGTGAGATTCAGATGGAATGACTACATGCCAGTACTGAGTATATACCTGAATGGGTTGCGTTGATGTATGATGACCAAGTACCTGCACATACATCAATGCTCATGTGGGTAAGAGTGCTACCAGGTGACAGTACCAAAGATGCAAATGGAGGTGTTGGTACTGCAGAGCCGTAAATGGGGATCCTAGAGGCAAATTTTAAAGGGTGTGACTGGAGATGCAAGTGAGATTCAGAGGGAATGACTACATTCCAGTACTGAGTATATACCTGAAGGGGTTGCGTTGATGTATGATGACTAGGTACCTACACACAGGAAAACCAAATACCCGACGTGAACAATATCTGAAGAGAATCGAACATATGAACATTTATTTGATAATTTTGAATATGAGCATGCGTACCTGGTCAGGGTATGAAAAAAATGGCATCCCAGGGGCTCAGGATGAAAAGAGGCCCAGGGACTGTCGTGATGTAGATGACGATATGTTGATCCCGTGGCTGAAGATGGATCGAGAAATGGACACCTGGAGCTCCCAGAATGGTGAGTGGAAGTTTGGAGAAAAGGCCTATATATAGTTGTAGGGCCCACATTGCCACCTCATTTGTACTTGCTTCTATAGTGACTAGACGAGAAGTATTCAGAGGAGTTTTGGAGATTCTGGGAGGACGAGGCATCCGATCGAGGACCAGCGAGCTTCAGGTTAGTGGTCTGATCATCCTATATAGAATTGAGGTTTCCTTTTTTGGGTAGGGTTTGTATGGAGGGCCATACAGATTGTTTTATGGGTGTGGGCCCCCACGTGCACAGGCGATCCAGAAGTATGCACGCACAAGTGCACGCCTCCCCACTGGATAGGCACGCATGTGTGTGTGGCTATGTATTGGATAGGCACGCTTGTGTTCGTGACAGAGGCGCATGAATGTGCCCCTGTATGCTGAGCAGACGCACACCTGTGCACGCCTGAAGGATGGACAGGCACACCTAAGTGCGCACCTATGGAGTGGACAGGCATGCATATGTGCACATCTGTGGAGTGAACAGGTGTGCATGTGTGCACGCCTGTGGGTTAAACATCTGCACCTTGGAGGCAAGGTTGACGGGTGTAAAACTTATCTTTTTAATGTTGTTTATGGTCCATTTAGTTGACTTAGGACTTTTTTATGTGGTTGTAGGTGATCATTGTGCACGATGCCAGTTGGTTGGCGAGAGCGGGATTGGTCCCAGCTGAGAGACGTCGTGGCTATTGAGGAGTCAGGGGTACGTGCGACTTTGGAAACCTATGGGTTGTTGAAGTTATTTGAGTGCCCATTGATACAGGCGCAGGAGTATCTCCTACAGTTCCTTATCTGGATGTGGAGTCCAAACCTGCATTGTTTCATAGTGTGGGGAGAGCATATTGCCTTCATTGCAGTGTAGGATATATACTTTCTGATGGGGCTCCCGTTTCGGGGAACGCCCCTACTAGCAGAGCCGGTGTTACCGAGCAATGTGGCGCTAGCGACAGTTGGCCGGAGGTACTATTTGGGGGCGAACTTTATGTCTAGCACTGTGGTAAGCATTGGGGCGATGGATTCCCTAGTGCATCGTTGTATAGCAGTGATGATTGTGAGAGTGTATGGGTCTCTAGCGACGCAGCGGATCAATGGTGGTCAGCTGTGTGTGATGGAGAGGGTGTTGGCCGGTGAGCACTTCGCCTCGGGGCTTACACTGCATGCTAGGATGGTAGGGTAGCTAGACCACTGTCGGTCCATGGATACAAGAGAGTTTGTCTTCGGGTCCATCCTAGTGGCCTGGTTTTTGGAGAGGGTGCCTATGTTGTGCCCTAGGATTTTATTGGGTGGGCCTGGGGTGTGAGAGCCGCGACTAAAGTGGTGGTCGACTATTTTTCTTCGCCACGGTGGTGGCAAAGGTGGCCACTTATTTACTGCTGAGGCGGCGCAGGTGTGGCCATAGATGTCGTGGGTGATATTGCAGTTCCCCTATGTTGGGGTTGACTTTCGGGAGGATCCGGACATGGTGTCACCTCCAGGGGAGGTGTTTGACCATTGAGGTATGTTGATGAGTTTTATATATATGTTTTTTGATATAGCATGACATATGTATATGATATAGATGTTCATACTATCTGTTTCTTGGTTGTATGTGCAGATGTGGCACCTCGCGGGCGCGAGGTTGAGTTACGGAGAGCGTCGGCTCGTCAGGAGCCGGAGAGACCGTCGCGGGGAGGGTCGCGGATTGGCGAGAGACGTCGGTGTGAGGACACCGAGGTGAGACCAGCTGATCTTGAGAGAGAAGAGAGGAGACGTCGGTTTGATGACCCTAGTCCCAGGCCATCACATGCTCCTCCAGTGGATGCTGGAGCAGATTTTGAGGACATATGTCATCGCTTGGAGGCGGTGCTACAGGGTGTGCCTCAGGGTATGTGGTCTCGCATCTAGGATGAGGGTATCCTGGAGCAATGTGTGGGGATTCTTTCGCCATGGCGGGTCATGGTACGATGGGAAGTAGTAGTAGGTGCTACGATGACTGGATGATTACCTCCGGGACAGGAGGGACCAGTAGTGGGTGGGCGACCATCGCCTGAGGGAGGGGCAGGCGGTGGTGCTCTAGAGGCACCTTGAGTGGTGCTCTATGTATTGTTGTATTTTTGTATATAGGTTGGTGAGCCCATTTTGTACTGAGGTGCTTCACTGGCCTGTGGATACTTGTATTTTTGTATGTAAACATTTGGATGGCACTATGGACCATTTTATATATACATGAGTATACATTTTGAGATCTATGTGGTCTTTACATGTGTTTTGTTAATGTGTTGATGATGTCTAATCTATATATGTTGTAACAGGTTGTTGATGTGTTTATGTATGTATAGAGGTAGCTAGATGTGATATATGCCAGTCTAACACAATATTAGCTAGGTTATCTGTAATTTGATTCAATTGTCTTGGAATATGTGTAAATGTAATGGAATCAAAATGTCGAGATAAAAGTCTAACCTGTAGGTATTTGCGAAAGAGGCAAGGATCACGTATGCGGTACACATTGTTGAGCTGGAGAACGACTAGTTGAGAGTCAAGAAAGACGATAAGGTGACGAATACAATGATGTTGGGCATCGGCCAGGAGGCCAATGATGGCAGTGTATGCATCTTGGTTGTTGGTCGCTGAACCAAAACATATGCTGCTCGAATGGAGCATTTCATGTGAGGGGGTGTAGAGAGACCAAGTGACCGAAGCGAGATTTTGTGTCCAACGGCTGGCACCATCAGCATAACCGATGTGGTAGGCTGGTGGAGGAAGCATCTGTCAATAGCACAAATGATATTTTAGACACGAGGGATGGAAAAAAGATTAAAAACACTATAAAAGAAATAACTTAAAGTAGAATGACTACGTTTAAGCATAAAATTTCTTTAAGTATAACCCATTGACGGGTTCTTTGAGAGAGAGGCCTTCGGGAGAGGCCAAGATGTATGCGCCTTTGGTTAGGAAATGTTGGATAATGTATGGGTCATGCCATAGTGACTCAAATTTTCCATGGCCACAGGTATCATGAGCAATATCGTAAGCAAGGACGAGGTCGCCTTCGCAAACTGAGCGAAGGTTGACATGTCGATCAAAGGTATCCTTTGATCATTTTTTAGTTGCCTCATTGTTCTATAATGAAGATCGACAATCTTCATCTAGGGACTCTAAGTTAAGAAAGTGATGATCCATTGGAGCAGTGTCGGGTAATATCTCAATTGCGGTGCGTAAGGTGGGAATTTCTCACTCGATGGGAAGAGTGGCCTCAACACCATGGACTAGATGAAATGGTGTGAAACCAGTAGCTATTTTCACAGCCGTACGGTAAGCCCATAGCGTGAAAAATAACATATGATGCCAATTGGTCTTATGTTTATTAACCGTGCACTATAACATGGTCTTGAGGACCTTGTTAATTGCTTCAACCTATCCATTAGACTAAGGGTAATATGGTGAGGCAAACTCGTGGGAGAATCCTAACCGAGATGAGAGCTCGACGAAAATCTCATTCTCGAATTGTTTCCAGTGATCGGAAACAAGTTGGAGTGGTACTCCAAAGAGAGATATGACATGGTTAAAGAAAAAACATGTTGCGGTGTCAGTGGTATTGTTGAAGGTGGGCATAGCTTCAGCCCATTTGGTGAAGTAATCGACTGCGACAATAATGTATTTGTGTCCATTGCTGGAGGGGGGATTACAAGTCATGAAGTCGATGCCCCATTTAAAAAAAGGGTCGGTAGTGATGACTAGATGAAGAAGAGTAGGTGGTACTCGGGTTATGTTGGTGTAAAGTTGACACTTCTCGCATCGTTTCATGGCATGAATGCAATCGTGAAACAAGGTAGGCCAAAAGTAACCTGCTCGAATAATCTTCTGAGCAATGCATATTCCGGAAATATGGCCCCCACATGTGTCATTGTGGCAGTCGTTCAAGACTCTATCGGCCTCGTCAATGGTCAAGCATCGATGAAGAATGGTGTCAATCCCTCATCAGTATAAGATGTCTCCGATGAGGAGGTAGCAGAGGGCCTGGTGGCGAATACGACGACGATCATCTCGTGAAAGGTGGTTACCGAACTTTTGAGTTTGGAGGTAGACGAGGAGGTCACCATACCAAGGATCATCCGAAGTGATGTAAAAGAGGTGTTCATCAGGAAAGTCGTTATTGACGGGGGCACTGGTTGTGTCAGAGGGGAGGGTCGTGACAAGTTCGGCGAGAACGAGGGCTTTCTTGCTCTTGGGTGTTGAGAATTTGAGATCGTACTCCTGAAGGATAACGATCCATCGAGAAAATTTGTCGTTAATTTGCGGATGACTGAGCAAGTATTGCATAGGGTTGGAATCTGCTACAACCTTAGTGGTGCGAAGTAGAATGTAGTGACGCAGTTTCTGGACTGCGAGGATGACTGCAAGAGCTAGTTTCTCTTCGTGTTTATAATTCAAGGGTGGCCCTGAGAGGTTTTTACTAATGTAATAAATGACATGCTCACGATTTTCATCACCTAGCTGAATGAGAACTCCTGCTACTGAAACAGTTGATGCTGATACGTAGAGGATATAGTCACGATTGTAGTCAGGTACACTAATTAAAGGGGCATTGGAGAGCGCTATTTTAAAATCGTCAAATGATTGTTGGGCATGTTCATCCCAGTGAAATGGGATGTTGTGACGTAGTAAGCAAAGGAAACCATGTGCGCAAATGGCATAGTCTGGGACAAATCGTCGTAGAAATTTAGCCTTGCCTTTGTTGGTTGTGGAGCCTGATTTAGAGGTCTTTTACTTCCAGCCATGTTTATACCCCATGAATTATTTACACCCCAAAAGTATGTACAGTCTTCCACGTGGGGGAGTGCAGAGGGGGGGTACCCCCTCTGCGGGGTCCAGGGGGGCTATCCCCCCGGCTGGGGGGTCTGGGGGCAAGCAGACCCCCAGTGGGGGTTCGGGGGTGAAGCCCTCGAAGCAAAAATTGCCTTGTAAAAGTATATTGTAATTTCATTGTAAATCTGGACCATTCATTATAAGGTCACAGACCTAACGATAGAGATTATGTTAGGATTTTTTCCCCTAGAAGGAAACCCTCTTTTATGAGGGAAATGTATTGCGGCTATGTATGTTGGTGAGTATTGTAATCTAAGAGAGGAGACTATGAGCGAAAGAAGAGGAAGTTACAGTGGGTTTTTTTGTAGGTTGTATCCCTTCATTTTGTTGGATAATAGTAAAGAAAGGACCTGGCAATTTCTCTAGTGGACGTAGCCCACACTGGGTGAACCACGTAAATCTGTGTCTCTCTTGTATTGTGTATCTTCTGTGTTTTTTATTTCCACATTTGTTTTATTTTATTTCTCTGTGGTCTTGTTTTTCTAACAGCCTTGTAGGCTCTGAAGTTGACATAAATTCTAAGGAGGTGGAATTCCATTGATAGCTTGGACTTTGAGGGGGTCCAGGGTAATACCGCTTTGGGAAACGATGAAGCCGAGGAGACGCCTCGCGGTGGTGCAGAATACGCACTTGAGGGGATTCAAGCGGATGTTGTAATGAAAACATCGTTGGAAGATGATTTGTAAATCATCAAGATGTTGGGTGCGTTTCTTGGATCTAGCTGTGAGGTCGTCCAAGTATGCGAGGAAGATATGAGCCAGATCATGAAAAATGTATGTCATTGCCCATTGGAAAGTTGCGCCAGCATTATTTAAGCCAAAAGGCATGACACGATATGAAAAAGTAACCCAAGGGGTAGTGAATGTGGTTTTGTCCTGATCGGCTGGGTGAATTTGAATTTGATTATAACCCGAGAAACCGTCCATGAAGGATAGAGCTCTGTTGCCTGCACAGTCGTCGATAATTTGGTCGATGAAAGGCATTGGAAATTTGTCTTTGGGACATGCATGATTGAGATCATGAAAGTCCATGCAGACGCGGATAGTGCACTGTTTTTTATTAACGGGTACAGGGTTGGAAACCCATGAGGTATAGGCGATGGGGTAGATGAACCCAGCTGCGCGTAATTTGTCAATTTTGTCTTTGATGGCCGCTGCTTTGGATGGGTGTAGCGGTCATTGTTTTTTATGAACTGGTGTAATGTCGTGCCAGGTGTCGATGCGATGTTTGATGATAGAGGGATCGAGGCCAGGCATTTCCATGTATGACCAGGAAAAAATATCCCGATATTCCTGGAAGAGGGCTTTATAGGCGGTGATTTCTGGAGGAATGCAAGCAACTCCAATGGTGATTTCCTCGATGAYGCCATTTTTKATGGAAATGTYRATTTTAATGGTCAGGGAAATGTTGGCCATGTTGCCTTCTTCAAAAKCATCAGGGGCAGGAATGGGGTTTTGGAACCAGTCRATAGGCCTTGATGGGATAAAATCCTTGGTTTCGACTGCGTATATGGGGTGTTGGTTAGGAGGCATGGAGGCTTCCTGTGGAAAGARKRGTGTGCGGTGGTGTAGCGCATCCCATGGGTAGTCAGGGTTGTTTAACTCTTCGAGTATTTCCTCKTCACAGTGGAAGTGATGGGAATACAAGGGGTCATGAAGAGTGATATCAGTGAYTGTTGTCGTGTGGCTGCCCCCTGGTGATGAAGAAGTAGGGGGAATGACGCAAGGAKATGGTGATGGTTCGCTCGACATAAACCAAATATCGAAGTACTGAGGAGTACCCGTGGTAGTTGGGTGTAAAATTTTCATAGGGAAATKAGYGRGAGAGTTGGGGGGATTGGGGGGTGAATCCTCAGATAAGTCATCCAAGAACCATGGAGGCATTGGAAGGGCCTCRGGTTCAGGAGAAATGACATGAAGAACCTMTAGTGATGAGGTAATGTCAACTATCRATTCTATGGGTCTTTGAAGTAGGGTCAATTGGYGTTGCCTGTATTCAATGATCATAGGACACTGGTATGTAAAATKATCTAATGATTCACATAGAGAGCAAGGGAATCTCATACGTTCATTGACTGAAGTTGTGACATAACRGATGTCAGTGATTGTTGGTAAGGATGACATAGTTGGACTGGGTTCGCTCTGGAAGCTTTGGCATACTGCGGCTAATGTCTGYCGAAAGCGTGGCAATGTTGGGCAATGGTGGGTATAATGGCCATATTCTGAACATATAGCRCAAGCAAATTTGGTTTGCAACCCTTTACTACTTGAATGGGGGGTGGTAGCAGCAGTAATGGCTACAGTGGTGAGTKTGGAGGGAGTTTGATTGAGTGGAATCAAATTCCGTAACTCTGGTAGAGATGGGCAGTTGTTGGTTTGGTGTCCATCTTTCTCACATAGCRTGYARGGGGGTTGGATGTGTGGGGGAAGCAGAGTTGTGGGCTCCTTCTTMTTTCTCCTGCTCCCAGTTGTGGCAGGGGGGGTAGTGAGTGGGGGTGTAGAGGGTATGGTGGGATTAAGTATGGGAATCGTCATTRGGATTCCTTCCRTTTGGGGKGGAAGGGATGGTCGAGGGACCATCTCTGKTGGATGTAAATACCAAACTGGAATTGCTAACACCATATTAGGGAGGGTAAGCGTTGCGGCTACCTGGAAAGATTCGATTCCAGGTGGAGGGTAAAAGAAGGGGATTTGAGTGATGGCTTGGGGAACTGTCTCCCAAACTGGGATATGTCCTTGGGGAGAGGTGAAATCGTGGACTGGTGGGGTCGATGAGTTTGCAAGAGGATCGTGAGGGGGAAGTTCTGCGACTAGTGGGACGTCAGATATGATAGAAGCCTCCCTAGGAGGAAGGGTATCCTATATGTTAGTTCCATTAGATGATACACCACATACTTGATTGGAAGGATGAAGGAGCAGTGGTGCTCCATGTTAAGTTCCTAACAATGATGGATCTTTGAAAATTCTGGGACCCATCTCGACGAGTGGGTATGCGTCATGACTCATGTGGATGAGAGGAAGAATTTTATCGATGTTGGCAGATGGGTTAGGCTCGTAATGTGAGACTTGGTCAATGGTAATGATCTTCCCATTGTGGGGGAACATCATTGTTCGAAAGACGGAAGAGGCAACTACCTTCATAGCATACATGTAGCTATGACCGAATAGGATATTATAATCGAGTGGGGCATTGATAACTTCAATGTCGATGAGAATAGTCTTGCCCCTGAGTTCTACGGGGACATTTTGGAAGAGCCCTTCAGGAGATGATGGTCGTCTGTCATAAGCTTGTAAGGTAATGGCAGAGGGTATGAGTTCGAGGGAACCAAGTTTCTGCCATATAGATTTGGACATAATGCATGTAGATGCACCTTCATCGATGATACATCGATGAACTGTGATGTTCCATATTTTTACTGGGATTTGAAAAGCGATCAACACAGGAAGGCGAGGTTCTCCACTGTCGAGATCAAATGTAATGAGTCGAGTATCTGTGGGGTTGACTGCCCCCAAGGTGGAAAGTAATGATTTCCGCTAAGTGGGACAAGTCTGAAGGACTTCTAAGACTGACATGGTAATCGGGGATTGTGCTAAGTCATCAACCAAACTGTAGTTATGAGCAGCCCTAGCCTGTGGGTTGTGGACATTCCTGCGTAATGGGATGCGAGGGATGTGAAGAGGTGGCTCTATGTTAGGGCGAGGGATCACCAACGGGGGTCCCGTCAGTGAAGGGTTTGTCTCTGGAGGGATGGGAGGAGACTCAGCAGGTGCATGATATTGACGATTACATGTTTGCAGAAGGATTTCTTCCTCACTGGTGAGGAGGATCGTGTGATCTGCTGGATTGTTTGGATTGAGGTACTGTCCCACCTGAGGTGGGGGAGGTTGCGTGTCCTATTGGGTGTTTATCACACCTTGGTGTGGAATAGGATTTTGTAGAACGGCAGGGGGGGTTGTTGCACGTATTATTGTGGGGCCTGCTGAGGGGCAAGCGGTGTTGGAGGATAGGGTAGACTGCCTGAGTCTTTCAACCATTTGAAATCAGCAATTTGGGGGCAATGATGAGTATAATGACCAAAATCATCGCAAAGGGCACAAGGGAAGTTGGTTTTAACATTATTGGTATTTCTCCCTTGACGCCTATTATTATTTCCCCCCTGGGGGTTCTGATTCCCTTGGTTCTGGTTTCCCCTAGTAGGTTGGTTCTGTTGGGGTTGATTCCCGCCTTGACCTAGGTTGTTGTTGTTCCTGTTTCTTCCTTTATTTTTGGCATTTCTCGATGGATGGGTCGGATTTGTTGTATTCAGCTATTGGAAATTTTGACATTGCTGAACAGGAGAGGGTTGAACAAAATTCACCCCAGCGTGAGGATGTGGGGGAGAGATGGGTTGTGGGGGACCAGGAAAAGGAAAGTATGGATTCTATGGGGGTAACGATCCGTAAGGTACATAGGAAGGCGTGGTGATTTTTCTAGTACTATAAGCTGAGGTAGAGGGGGTACCAGAACTTGTTTGAATAGGTGGGTGTATGCGGGGTGTCGGTGGTGGCCCACTAATGGGTGGAGGCATAACAACAGGGTATGGTTATTGATAAGGGGGTGGGGGGTAATAAGAAGTGCCCCCATATGTCGGTGGGTATTGAGGTGTTCCATACATTGGTGGTTGTTGGGGTTGTGGACCATGGTGAGTGGTATTACCAATCAGTCCGTCTGCTGAGTGAGACATCCCAGGTTTGTCTTGGCCAAATAGCACAAGTTTTGGGAGATCAGGAAGTACAGTGTATAAGTACCCTGACTTTGAATAGATGAGGTCGTATTGTTGAGCCTTACTGATAGCTTGTTCTTATGATTGATGGAAGGTGGAAGCTACATCCTTACCGAGGAGAGAAACAAGTGATCTAAGAAACCAGTCAAGACACTGTTGTTTGGTGGTTTCTGCTTTGCACAAACTACGTCGCCTACGCCACTCGTGAATGTGATCAGCGATGTGTGTGGCTAAGGTTTGTTTGAAATTAGAGAGTAGTTCCAGACCATTGTCATGGTGGATTGGTAATTGGAAGAAGGTCAAAAATGCTTTGGCCAAGGACTTGAAAGTCGCATGGGATCCAGATTTTTCATCTACATACCATTTGGTTGATGGGCCAGTGAGTGTGCGTTGAAATAATCGCAGTCTGATGGAATCATCCATAATGTTGTTAGAAGAGAACCATAGGTGAAAATTCATGACATGGTTGGTAGGGTCATCTCCTGCATTTCCTTCAAACTTGGGTATGTCTGAAGGTAGTTTGGTGGGCATTGCAGGCCATGTGGGGTCATGCAATATAGGATCATTGGTGAGTTTTCTTAGATCGGGTATGTTGAGAGAGGCCAAATATGGCATCTTTAGCGGGGGGGTAGGATTAGCTCCATCCATGGTGTAAGTGTGTTGTGAACCTGACCCTCGAGGCGGGCTAGGTGGGTTGGTACTTCCCCCTTGAGAGGAAGTGGGTCCTCCGCTTCCGTGTAAAGGAGAGAGAGTGGATGGCGGGACTTGGGAAGTGGACCCAAGTAATGTGGAACCAAGCAAAGTTGATCCTAAGATAGTAGCACTCACAGGAGTGTGTGAAGGTGGTGTCGATGGGCAGGCAAGACCAGACACTCCTCCTAAGATAGGAGGAAGGTTTAGAAAGCATCGAGAACGACGGGGATTCTGTGGGTCCCCTATGATGTCCAACTAGCTGAGTGAATGTGTGCAAATGGTGGTGAGAGAATAAAGAAACAAGAGCCTTTGTTACAAATTTTGAACTTTACACAATATATATATATATATATATATATATATATATCCAAATAAAAATGTAGTCAGAAGTGCATCATACATAAAGTGGTTTGAAAAAGAAGCATATATGTGGATAAGTGGGTTTTGTCTGCATGGGGAATCAAAGAAAACAAATGCTCGTGTCCTAGAAGACGTAACGTCCTGCCTCTCAAATAGCATTGAACCTTCCAATAGTAATCAACAGTGGGGTCTGAAGTCACTGGAAGAGAAACTAGTGAAGGATGAAGTAATTGGTTATAATGAGGGGTAAAGGGGGCATATCCTGAAAGAGCTAGCGATATTTCCCAATAGCCACACAAAATCCAATCAAGGTGCAATTGCATCCCATAATTTCCACCTGGGTAGATGTCCTAAAATTTGGTCACTAGGTACCTCGGTCAAAGTGCGGCATTTAGATTTTCAGCCTCAAAAATGGGTCACGGGCTGGATCCCATCCAAGAGGTGAGTGCCTCAAGGGGGGACGCACAGAACAACCGGACCTCGGCCTTCAACCCTTCACAGGTATCTCCCTGCCTTATGGTGTTAGGAACACTTGACTTGGAGGATTTCCAGTTCCCTATTTGACAACTTCTATGGTTTTGACAATGTGATAACCAGATAACGGGGAGTTATTTGGATGCTTATCCCTGAAATCCTACCTAGACTAAAAAAATTCTTTTGGCACCTCCTGTGGAGGAAAACTTAGTGAGTTTTTAGAAAAAAAATTAGATGTAGTTGTTTTGAGAGGTTGGGGGTGCGAACCAACCTTGTTGAATTTAAATGGGAGTGGATAGTTTCATCAAGAAAAGGGTGGGGTGTTTTGGAATCCCTTTGGAGGAAACTTACTTTGACCTCCACGTTTCAAGAAGAAGCTATGTGAGCGATAAGTGACTTTTGTGTGTGAATGAGTGAAAGTGTGCCAATTTTTAGTGAATTA
>ML818352.1:27112-52808 GCA_009831015.1 Picea engelmannii | reverse complement strand
CCCAATGCAATGATGCAAGTATACTCTTGGCAAGGATAGAAGAGTCCTCAAGAGAATAATGGCAGCATAACTTTTTTATGAATTCCTTGAAAAATGAAGTGTATCCATGGCCTTTTTATAGCATTCCTTTGGGTTATTGTCCAACTAGTTTGTAGTGTGTAAAGAGGCTAATTAGGGCATTTCTAGGTCTTTGACTAGCCACACAGTCGAATCCAGTCCAGATTTGAGTGTCAAATCAACTTGGAAGATGAACCAGAAGTGGGTGGGAGGCCGACCACTCTCATAAATGTGTCATTTCTCAGGTGCACGGATTTTTGTGACAACAGTCACGCATCGTGCGCATGTGCATGATTTCTGCATTCTTGTTTTGTGCATGTGCGCGCGCGCCCAGTGTCTTCATAGCGCCCTTTAATTTTTTCACTAGTTGTATAGTTTTGACCCTTTGTAAATGCTTTTTTGTTAATTCAGGTCCATGGATGACCTCATAACTGTTTGACGATGCTGAATTCTTGTAACCATTTGCAGACGAAATTTCAGTGATAACACTTATAATAATTCAGGATAATATAATGAGAGAGAACTTACCAATCACATCAAGTTGTTAATACAAGTAATGGGACAAAATTCAAAACTACTTACCGCCAATTTTCTGTAATCAATTTTACATGGGTTGACGGAGGAGGCACGAAGGGAGGTGCATTGTATCTACAGGCTAAAACGGTTATTTTGCTTTGTGCACAAATTAGAAACTAATGCACGATATTGGAATTAATCAATCGATTAAATGCATTGTATCTAGCGTATCATAGAGATAAAACGTCCCATCTTGTCATTTTCAGAATGGAGAAGTCGGAGATCGGCGCATAGCTACGGGATTTTAGTTGATACCTATTTTTTCTTTTTTACAAAAGAAAACCACCGACGCCGATTACTTTCGTCGGATGGTTCTGACGTGACACGTGGCAGATAACGATTGGTGACTTGACTCACGAGCGCCAATAGAGGTGGTAACCTTCTTTCAATTACGTGCTCCCTAACCAAGCCTAGGAATCACCGATGTCGATTAGATATCAGGGGTTGGTAATTGGGGATGAACTTGTCGCAGCCTTTTACTTGGGCTAGCTTCTTGAAAATTTGTCGATGCCGAAATGTTTTTATGGGATCGGTCGTCGACGATCCCTTTCTTTCCCTGCAAACGACTACTTCCTTTTGCGTTTCAACGATGCCGAATGAAATCGACCATCAACAAAAAAAAATTGCAATGCTTATCATGAAAGAACAATTCCTCTTTTACCGACGCCGACGAAAATCGGTGATCGGCGTCCTTAGTTTTCAAGTATGATTTTATTTCATCTCCGATTCTTCCGGGTGCTGAATTTTGGACGCGTCGGGTGAAACGAAATGGTGGTTGATTTTTTTTTAATAAAATGTTAATCCCTTTAAGTTATGATGGTTTTGACATGTTCAAGGAAAACTTTTACAGAATCAAGGAGAAAATGCAGAAAGCAATGATAAAAGAAAACAACATCGTTCCGAATTAGACAATACCAAAGGATTAAGTGGTACCCAAAAAGTAAAATTTGGCAAAGACTTTTAGGGTGTGTTGAGATCTCAACACACCGCCCATGAGATAATAAGAGTTGGTTTTTATTGGCCATCATTTTTTAAAGAATCATATGCTACCATAAGGAAATGTGTATCTTGTCAACAATTTTCAGGGAAAATGAAAAAATATGCAATGCCATTACAACCTATATTTATAGAACAACCACTTACCCAATCGGGACTCAATGTCGTTGGACCAATAAATCCAAAGTCAAGCAAAGGGCATATATATATCCTCATCGCTACAGATTATTTTACAAAGTGGCCAGACACAGCGACATTAAAAAAGTCTAATTCTTAAGAGTTGATTAAGTTTATCAAAGATAATATTTTGTCAAGGTTCGATGTCCCAGAAAAATTCTTCACTGATAATGGCTCGATTTTCATTGGCTCAAAATTTACAAAATTTTGAGGAGAATATGGGATTGTTATGGGGCATTCATCAAATTGTTATCCACAAGGGAATGGTCTTGCAGAATCCACTAATAGAACACTCATTCAAATATTGAATAAAACTATTGATAAGAACTAAAAGTATTGGCATTTGAAGTTGACTGATGCATTGTGGGTGAGCATAATGACTCTAAAAGATAGCATCGGGATGTCTCCATATACATTGGTTTATGGAAAAGAAGAAAAAATTCCAATTAGCCTCGAGCTAAATTCCTTGACTTTAGTAGTTAATAAAGAGGATGCAAAAGATAATTCACCTATGCAAAAGAGAGTGAATCGGTTATTGAAATTAGAGGAAGAACAAAGTAAAGCCTTGAATAGAACTTATGAGAGATAGAAAAGTATCAAAAGATATTTTGATCAGAATGAAACCGTAAATCATTTTCAAAAGGGTGAACTTGTGTTACTTTGGAACAAAGCTAAGGAGAAATCATCGATGCACACAAAATTCGAAGCACTTTGGGTTGGACCATACATCATTGAAAAGATCCTAGGTTTTAATTCTTATATGATCAAAGATATGAAGGGTAAAATGTTAATGTTTCATGTTAATGGGAAACATTTGAAAATTTTATTTATCTTAAATTTTATCATTTCCTTGTACATAATTTTTCTTTTACTTAGTTTGTATATCCTTACCTTTGACCCCATAGCCCAATGGATGGAAGCGCCTAGTCATAAATATTATGTATTCTTAACAACCCATAGGGGGTTATCATCCCACAGTTGGAGCCAGTTCTTGAGATCATTTCCCATTTCCGGGTTTTTCTTCCCCCTTCTATTTCCCAACTTATTTTTTTCCATTTATTTTCCCTCTTCTACACCTCCCCTTGTTTCCCCCTTTCTTTTATCCTTTCTTATTTCCCTTTCTAGTTACCATACTTAGAAATTTTTTAATCGGTGGGTTTGTGGGTTGGTGGACCTTCATCTCCATCCACTTTCCCATGTCATCAGTCCACTGCTACACTTAGCCATTTTTTCAATTTCACAGGTTTGCGGGTTCAATCCCTTATCCTCCAAGTTCCATGATCTTCACTTTGCACCCCAAGTTTCATGATCTATATTTTGACCAACATATTTTTCGTGGGTGTCGATCCCCTAAGTATTTTATTCTTTCTGCATGAAATTTTGACTGAATGCATTTCTATAGTTAACATATTTTTTATCATCCATAACCACAGTTCTGCGGATTCCTGGGTTGGCGACTTAATGAAAAGATCCATATTCAAACTCGATCGCGTGCATCCCCACCATTCTCTTGATTTTCCCAATATGCATTAAGTGTTGTTTAATGCTAACAAATGTTGTGTAGGCTCCGAAAATATCGTCATTAATGGCGAAAGGCTCGAGGAATTACTCATTAAATTTCATTAAATCTCCATTTTCCAAGGGATTAAATTATCGGCATCTCTCTGAAAATACACAATTTGGGCATCTAGGATCGCTCACATTGGGTGGGTTCCTTTTGAGTTTAAAGAACTTGTTTCATGGTGTCTGAACAAGTACGTGCCAAGCCATAGAATTATACAACTCCAATATCATTCTCTGATTTCCCTTTCACCGCAAGTTTTTCACAAGATGTTGAAGCTCCCAGAGCCGAAGCTTACTTTCAAAGGAGAAGTCTACATATATTTTTTGAAGAAACATAACAATGGGCTTGACCTCCCGCCTTAATATTTGGAGAATCATGCATCTATTCTAGAAGACAGAACCAGGATCCTCATTAAGTCTTTTAAAAACCCCTATCGAGAAATTGCATGGTTATTTCCCAGGTTGACAGGTTAGGAAAGCACTTCTACTATATCTCGCATGATTTATATATTTTATATTTTACAGTGAAAGAATAGGCCATCTTTGACTGGGGAAAAATCATTTCGATCGAAATCGCATCCCAGTTATCACACTATAAAAAGGACAAAAAGTTCCTTATGTCTTCTTATCTAATATTTTCTATTGTGTATTGTTGTCAATTTCCAAACTTGACCATAAGTAAGAGGGTGAATCGTGAAATAGATATAGTTACCTTCTAGTATCAGGCACTATGGAGACATAAGACCCCTATGTATTTTTATGAAGTTTATAATTATTTTGTCTCAGTCTTCAAAAGGTTGTTGTTGGGTGAAAATACTTCAAGAATATATGACCGAGCTAACATATTCTTAGAGAAAAATAGGAACAGTAGAAAAAATGGAGAATCACAGTGTCATAAGGATATTTTGCTCGAAAGAAAATCCTTCTTTTCTCACGTATCATGTATCTGACAAATTATTCATTACATAGTTGGCAAGGAAATCCAACTTCTAGCTAAATAAAGTTTGAATTTAAAGTATGTTGAAAAGATAAAAGGCTTTGATCCGAACAAAATATTTGTATAACATATGATTTCGGTAGGATTGAGTAACTCTTTCATCCAGACTATCTTGAATGAAGAAGAAGAAGGTGAAAACAAAAGTAATCATGTACACGATGCTGGTGACCTAGAAACATTACTCAGTACTAATGATTTTTAGAAGAAAAAGGGAAAAGGTCCCAGTGAAAGGAGTGTTCAATCTCCAGTTGTTACTCCCAAGAATACCACATCTCAGAACAATGCTCCAATGACCCACCTAGTTAAAAAGGTTGTCAACAATAGTTAAAGTGGAGGGGGAGAGAAGAATCCTCCCCTTGGGAAAATTGAGAGTTCGCATAAGATCCCCGTAAGAAAGAAAAGGAAGAATTAGTGCAAGAGGAAGAGGATAATCTTATACAAAATGACATCCAAATATTTTCTCTAGAGGACATGGAGCTAGAAGTAAATATTGAGAAAATATTTCCCACAATGGAACAGCTATAAAATATGGATCAACAAAATTCTTTATTGGAAGTCGTTGCAAATGAGACTTTAAATGAAGAAGATTTCTTCACTTTTCAAAGTGTTGTTTTTTATAAAAATTCTAAAATTTTGATTGTAGAAAGAAGTGACCAGAAGAATAAAAAGGGAAAGACTCACTCAGAGGTCGACCTGAAGTACATGCAACCATCCCAAATTTCAAAAATCCACAGGGAAACTAGGGATGCTCTTGATGATTTTATTGATGGTTTGGAAGCTGAAAATGCTAAGTTAAAAGAAAGGACCGGAGAATTGGAAAATGCCTTAATGCCTCTTCCAATCTTGACAAGTCCTTTTTCAATGGTTAAACCAACTACACCCTCCATTAAGTTAAAAGGATATTCTAGTTTACTCACAACAGTCTGAAGTTATGTAGAGAAAAACATTAAAAATGGAATGTCACTGATAACAAAAGCATGGGAGGTATCAAAAAATATTGTTTCTTTTGGCTCAAGGGCACATGCCTTTCATGATTATATGCAAGTTGATTTAAAGAATGAAGAAGGTTTCTACGCTAATGTTGTCTTTCCATTTGGAATAAAAGTCTCAAACATGATAGAATTGAAAAGAATAGAAGAGGGTATGCCTTCTCCAAGTTGAATTAAACAGTTGAATGCTTGTTGGAAGGAAAAGATAAATAATTTGAATAACATTGTACAAGCATGCAGCGAAGCCATAGTAAAAAGAGAATAATTGTTCAAAAGACTCATGGAGATAGATCTGGAAGGAAGCATTGATGAAGTACAAGGACCTAAGTTAATTCTCAATTCAATGTTTATGAAAAAACAATAATTTGATGAACAAGTTGAGATATAAAAGGGGATATCAGCTGTGAAATTTTATGGCATAATTGAATATAATGAAGAAGAAATTGATAATTGGTTGGTTGATTATTCTGTAAAAAATCAAGATATTGAGGAGACAATACATGGAATTTCTCATTACTTAAGAGACTTGGAAGGTGAATTATTCAATATTAAAATCAAGCATGAAAGAAATCTTGCACCAATGAAAAATTACATCGAAGATTGGTTTTAAAAGGAAATTGATAAATTAACCAAAGAAGGCCAAGAAGAAGCAGTTGAGACAATTCCTATAGCCATCAATGAGGAAAATAAAAGGACAGAAGAAAGAAAGTGAACATGAGAGCGACCTTCATAGTAAGTTTTTGTTGATCATATCTTTATTTATTTATCAATTTTTCATCATGTTACTCCACTTCTTTGACTAAAAAGGTTTAATCAAAATCTGATAACTCCTTCCTATATTCTTTCTAGGTCTTGCTATTATGTCATCACCCACCATCTTATTTCCACATCTTACTTATTTTTTATATTTTATTTGCAGTCCACAGGAGCCCCAATCCTAGTTCTAATGACAAACACATTTAAATTTCAAAGCTTTGTAACATACTCTATATTTTTCGGATATCCCAAGAGAACTTTTTCGAGGTCTGTTTTGATTGTATTTTATAATTATGAGTATAAAATATTTGAGATCAATCTATCATTTTATTTATTTGAGCTCCATATGTGTTTACTCTGTTAGCTTTCTCTTATGTGTGCACCATTTTATTTTATTTTATGTGATCAAAAATATTTAGTTTAACTATGATGGATGTGAGGAAATTTTGTTTATATTTTTCAAATGTGTGATGTGTGAGGTTCCTGGTCATCTCTTGGGAACTCTCTTTAAAAACAAAAATTTTTATTTTACTGCAATCCTTATATTTCTTTGAATATCACAACGGACTTTCTCTAAGTCCTATATTATTTTAAAAATCTAGAATTCCAAGAAAATATTGAAACAAAGAGGAGTACCACCTCTATAAAAATGCAAGGGGATTTGTATCCCTGTGAGGTTGTGGTTTCGGTCCTGACGGATTCAAGCGTCAAAATTTTTTGTGACTTTATTGGAGAATGACTGAAAATTTGAAATCTGGTTTAACATTTTTTGAAAGATACATTACTTTGCGCTAGGATGATCATCCCCACCTGGAAATTGGATTCAATCATCAATGAAGCGTCCTACATCAGCTATATAATCTGGTAATAATTATAGTCGATACCATAGAATAATCGGAAATATCTTGGCAGACATTGGTCCAAGAAGAATAAAGAGAAATCCTTTGTAGACAGAGGAGAGACGAGGGACAAGACCGAATAAATGAAAGACTATCTTGAGCAGCACAAGAACAAGGTTAGGATTGAAGTTGGATGAATACAAGGGACCCATTACCAGAAGTAAAAGTAAGGAAATATGTATTCTAAGAAGTGGAAAACATATTCCTTAAATATATTTGGACATGGTAGAAAGAAATGAACAACCATGAGAAGAACCACGAAGAGAACCTCGCGAAGAAAGATAAGGAGGTGGTGGAATAAATAAGGAAGACCTAATGTTTGGAAACTGAAGAACAGTAGGAGATTATCCCTTAAATATTCTAGGTGAGCAACATGACCTCCCTGTTCTCCCTAAGGGAACCTTGAAAGAATTTTCTGGAGACAGAACAATTGATGCCAAAAGACACCTTAATTTATTTCTTGATGTTTTTTATTGTCATTGTGTTGAATATGACGATGTGATTGTAAGGTTATTTCTTAAAACCTTATCAAGAAGAGCCTATGAATGGTATATGACATTACCCACTAGGTCAATTGGCTCATTTAACAGCCTTGAAGCCATGTTCCTGACTATGTTCGCTCCTTGAGTTGCATATCATACCCTTCTCACTAATTTCACCCAGATTGGTTTGAGGAAGAATGAGATAATACAAGATTTTAATCTCGGGTTCAACAAAACCTTGAGTAAGATTCCATATGATAAAATACCTAATGACCCATCGATACTTGTTTTTTATAAGAATGTAATGCCCCCAAATGTAAAATATGCTATCAGAACATCCCAGATGGATACCTTGGAGGAAGTAATGATTAAGGCCACTGAGATGGAAGAAATTATGATTGAGATGAGTGTTGACCCCGATATTATCATGGGAAAAGTATAGAGGCAGTTGGGAGGCCTAAATATTGATGATCAAGAAGCCTCTGACTCAAGAAAGAAAGAAGAGTAGAATTCATGACCGAACAAAAATCAAACAATTGGAGGAGGATTTTTTAAGGGAACCATACCAGATGTGAAGGTAGACCCTGTTGTGGATTCATCAATTACTGTACAATGTTGCTTATACTCCAGATGATCTTTAGTGGCATGCAAAGTGGTCAATTAAATATGTTCAGAATACACTTTTGTTTTTAGAAAAAAGAGTCTGTTATATTGGAAATTTTAAAAATAAAATTAATATTGGTTATAGTTAAAAGCAATTTTAAAAATAAGATGAATATGTGTTATAATTAAAAGTAAGAGATTAATTTTTTCCATAATTTTTAATTGAAATAAACTTTAAAGTTAAAATATTATAAAAAAAATTGTTATAGTGTAAATTTTAAAAATGAAATAATTGTTTGTTATAATTAAAAGTAAGAGATAAATTTTCATTATTTTTTTTTGTTTTGGAGTATGACTTAAAATAGTTTTTAATTGGTCAAAAAATTGTCTTTTTTATATTTATATAAAGAAACAGGCTAATGCATCTTTTAAGAGAGAAAGTCTATCCTTTTATGAATTATTAGTGGGTTTTTACGTTTTGTCTACACACTATGATGTAACTTCATAACAAGTTCTTGAGATTGTATCAATATAGGTTAGCTCGATTGACCTTAATTTTTTAAACTTTTTCCTACTTAAAATAATAATAAAGAAAATAATGAAAATGATTGTGGATTAATACAAAAACTTTAAATAAACTAATTTGTAAATTTGTGATATAAAAAGAGTTGAAAATGAGCATTCTATCTCTACTCTTAATAAATTATCACACATAAATTTACTAAGCATCATAACTTAATTATTTTTTGAAAAATTTTAGTTATATTGAAATCATAATGGTCTTTATTTTCCACCATATTTAATTATTTTATAATGGTGGTGGTGGTGGTTAACATCCATTGACCAAATTTGGTTTATGGAACCTTGAGAAAGATAAATAATTACTTGTTTTTTTTCTTTAGAATTTTATTTCCATGTTTGAAAAGCTTTAAGAGAAGCATTCCTATATCACCATAGTTTTGATGAGTTAAAAGGTTAGAAAGAGTGGTATTGTAACAAATATTTTGAAATTGTGATTTAAAGTGGGTGTATGCAAGACACATTCTAAGAGAAAGTATTTTTCATCTTCAACCCTCTTAGTGTCTCAAAGATGACATATTATTTTGACCCACAACATTTTGGGAATTTTCCAACACCCTTTTCACTATGGAGCTAGTGAGAGTTTGGTATTATTTTAGCAATGTTTATTTTCTTCTTCACATTAATTCAAATAGAGAGACACTTTTGGTCTTCTAGATTAGGGTTGATCACCTCATGATAGTGTCTTAATTTTTTTGATCCTATAATTCTTTACTGCACCACAATTTTTCCTCAAATTTAGATGTAATAATATTTTCAATATTGTCCTTATTCTACAGAGTGAACTCTTCCTTTATTCTCTAATGGTTTAGCCTAGACTTTTCATTTTTATGCCACCCCTTCTTGAGCCGTGGGTGGTTTTGACTGAATTTTGAAGCAATATTAGGAAGCCTCTTGTATTCCATGTTTATCATGTTCTTGTGAATTAGGCACCTAGTCATAGTAATGCTCTCAATGGGGGAAAGACTCCCTTCTATGAGGATGATAGGATAGGGTGTATTGCCTTTAATTTTAATATTATAAGTTATAAAACACTTTTGTATTGGCTCTACATTTATTCACAATTCTTTAGATATATTGCATCCCTAAACTTCACAACCATATATGATAACAAGAGTGGTGAGATTCTCAAGAGGACTTTCTTCTTATCCCATAACCAAAGGTCTTCTAATTTACAATTGTTTTCAAGTCCATAATTGATCTGTATTATATTGAAAACGAAATGGAACACACACAAAAATATAGAGAGTACAACAATACAATGAAACCCAACTTCTATAAATGAATAAAATAGTAGAGTATCATAGAATTACAAATTGGCCATAATGGTGGTAGTGTCTCTCTTAATAGAAAGAGATGTCGGCTACACTCATTCACAAAAAGTTGATTACAAAAGAGGTCGGAAAGGGCCTTTTATCATGAATCCTAAAAAACAAAGAATCAAAAATCCTAAACATCAAAACTATAACCCTATAAGATGAAACAACAAAAGTAATGTGGACCCCGATGTGGCTAGTTGATACATCAACTTCCTGAGGGCACAAATTTTGCATATGATCTCTATTTGGGGTGCACGATAGTTCATTGGAAAGAACTATCCAAAGATTAAAACTTTTGGCTAGGTCCAAGGAATGTTGGTGGAAAATTTTGGCCCCTCAAATGTCCAAGAAACATGATTTAGGGCCTCAAAATGTCCCAGGAAGTTTGGGACCCAAAAAATCGTAGAAAATATTCCAATAAGATAGAGAATCGTTGAGTCAGTGGAAGATATGGGTGGACAGCGATATCCACCTAGATCAATCCTCCCTCCTTAGGAAGAAATGTTTTCCATTGCGTCAATTTCCCTCATTAAATGAGGAAACTTCTATTGAATTTGGATCCTGGTGAGCCACTTGCCATGGTGATGAAGTTGCCCTGCTTTGATGACCTGGTAGAGTTGTATATTTTGTTGGAGAGTACCTTTCATTTGTGCATCCATGATTCAATCAACTATATCTTTCTCAAGCCAGTCAAGCTTGAATTTTGTAGGGACCAAGTGCTCAACTACCTCTGAGTTGTACAGTAGAGGTGGAAAATATGGGTGAAGGAGCTCCACATTAAAGACTGGATGCAGGCCAAGGAATGGGGGAATACTTAATTCAAAATCACTCTCACCTACATCCTTGGCGATGGTGTAAGGCCCATATCGAAGTGGGAGAATTTTTCGATGGTTTCTTGCAAGGTTCTTGATCCAAGAGGATCTGGAACACTAAAAAATTGATCATATCAAAATCTCATGAAAATGACTTAATTATGTAGAAATCAGTGAGGTCTTTCCAATGATGCATGAATCGCCTCAAACAGACGTTGTATGAGAAATTTATGGTCGTTTGAAGTTTTGGTAAAAACAGGGAGAACTTCAAACAAGGGGTGCCACATGGTAGGCCCATGTGATACAACGTGGCCATCCATACAACTTGTAGGATGAAGTCAATATTATGATGTGGAAACATGAGAAGATGCCACGTGTCACTCATTTTTGGAATTTTTGGCACCCAGTTGGACCAATAAAAAAGTGCCATATGTCATTTATACAATGACATGGCAGCCTAATCAATGGACACGTTAACATCTACATGCACAGTTGGCAGTGCTAGCAAGCACCATGTGTAATGATCGTATAGTATAGTTGGAAAGTCATACAGTGATGTGGCAGCGCTATAAGATGGCATGTGTATACGTGATGTGGAACACATGATACAGCAGCACATGAGGTGGCATTGATGACATGAAAATGACCAATGAATGGATGCCACATGGACCAATCGGGTGGCACCACCGACAAGTCCATGTGGCCTTAAGGGGCACACCACCAACCTGCATGTAATTTATTTAATAATTGGTTATATTAAAATTCGTTGGTATATATATATATATATATATATATATATATATATATATATATATATATATATACCTAACCAACAAATTAATAGTTATATAGTTACAAAAAATAATCATTATATTAAATTTATTCTCATTTGGTGGTTTGAACTTGGGACCTCTGGGGTATATTCCAAAACCTTAACCAATATGCCATCACTTTCACTTATGTCAAGTAATGATATTTAATTATTTTTGTTTTGGAATTAATTTATGTTGTAAAAATGCCAACAGATTTAGATATGGTTTTTGGCCTATATAAAGCTAGCACTGAGCCTATGCGCGACCTTGGAATTCATGCCAAGAGCGCGGGTCTACATATAATTTTATTCCAGGAGAGAATTTTCCTCGTTTTGCATGCAAGAGGGCCTATTTTGGATTTGTCTTGTTTTCCATTCTATTGATTTCTTTGAGAGAAGAATAGAGTGTTTATACTCATTTTTCTGAGAATTCCGAGAGGAATCTGATGGTGATGTCGGTTCTATATAAAATTTCTATGTTTGAAAGTCGTATTCCATTTTTCCATGTATGAGACTCATAGTCTTGTTAGACATGCAAAAGGGGGTCTTTAATCACTTATTTAGAAAATAGTCAAATTTATACTCATTTTTCTCGGAATTTCGTGATGAATTCAGTGGTAACCTTTTTTTCTGGGATTGAGCGAAAAAATTAAAGGGTGTCTTGAAATTTGGTATTGTAAGTCATCCTTGTAAAATAATCATATTTGAGATTAATAAAGAGCGATCTCACTATTTGAAAAGGGACCTAGAAATGTATCCAAGGAGGGGTGAACTATGATATCAACTCTTATCTTATTAAGTTCTTTCATTTTTGGTGTGTTATCAAATTTCATATTTCTACAAGTTATTCATCGGTATTAATGAAGTTTATGGATAAGTGTTGCACAGACCTATTTTAGGGAAGAAAGTCTATCTTGGGCACAGGCCTATTTTTGGAGAGAAAGATCTATTTTTGGGAGGCGTGCTATAGGTGGTAGAAAAGCAGCATGTAGAAAAAAGAAGGAAAAGAAGCATGCAGAAGGAGGGAAAGAAGTGTGGCACGCATGTAGAAAATACCTAACCATGTTATGGCTAGGTTTTTGGACAAGAATGTAACGGATATAAGCCAATAGAGTAGTATAAATAAAGACCTAGGAGGTCTAGGTTGTGGTTCGGTGGCTGATTATTGTGAGTTCGATTTTTATGGTTGTTATTTTTTTTGAGTAGAATAAGATAGTTTTTTAGGGTTATGTCACAAGCTATGGAGCCTGGTGTGATATAGTCTTCCTCACAGAGGGTACTTACCCTCCTTTTGATTGTAATCCCGAAGATGTAATGCACGCAGTCAAAATTTTGCAAAAGAATGAATAAAAGAGCATAAGAGACAGATCTTTGTGGATGTAGCCCCAGGGGGGGTGAACCATGATAAATCCATTGTATTAATCTATCTAAATTATTGTTTGGATGTTATGTCATGTATCAGTTAAATAATTAATAGTTAAATCTAATTATAATAGCCTGCATGCATAGTTTAATGATGAATGAATCGTAGAAGTAGATGAATGAATATTCATGTTGATGCATAAGGAAAAGGATCAAAACAAAATCCCAATCCCTTCTTAGACTGCAAACACCTAAGTATTGTAGTTCCCCATAAATCTATCTCGGGTGAGACTGTGTTGTGCACTTTGTGCGTAGCGTTGCCTTCTGGTTTACCAGGAGGGCCGATATTTTTTAGGGTTTTTTTGGAAACCTATTGAGATCATAACCTGGGTCAACCCAAGTGTCCAAGAATAAGTAAGGTGTTCACATGATATTTTTCAAATAGTCAAGATGATCCGAAAATATTG
This sequence comes from Picea engelmannii, assembly GCA_009831015.1. Lineage (NCBI taxonomy): Eukaryota > Viridiplantae > Streptophyta > Pinopsida > Pinales > Pinaceae > Picea > Picea engelmannii. The sequence continues at coordinate 39,363 of ML818352.1, read as the reverse complement.
TTTAAATGACAATGGTTGAGTTAATTTGCATGAGTTAAATTACCATTTAGGAAAAGAATGAAAGAGGAAGAATTAAATAGGAAACATAGAAGCCATCAGATAATATATAGATCTGAACATAAGTATGAAGAACAACAAACCATAAAATACCAAAGTTATAATGGAGTTCGGCAATCACGCCTACGTCTCCGGGCCTTTGTCTCAGTGGGTGACGCTTTCTTATTTCTATTATAAGATTTAAAAGTACATCATAACAGTGCTAAAAGGATTACAAACTGATCTGGTCTTATTCTACCAAATCTCAAGAACCCGACAAACTGACGGCACTAAAATCGGATGAACAGAGCTCCCAGAAATGGCCCACAAAGGTGCTCTCCTCAATGGCTTCCCGGCATAAAAATGGCTTTGGCTTGAAAAAATTTCACCATTTCTCTGTTATGAACCTCCCTTCATGGCTTCAAGAACATTTGGTTTATATATACTTGAAGTAGGTAACAACCTCCCAACTTCTCCCCAAGATATGGCCTCAAAAAGGGCCCAATATCCCCAAATATTGGCCAAAATCTCTCAAAATTGTTGAATAAATCAATAAAAATCTTAATAAAAGGTATAAAAACCCTTTTTCAAAATATTAGGGTGCAACCCCATTTTTCGCGAGCCCATGGTCACCTGGGTGCCTTCCATGTGGCCCTGGCCCTGCTGGCGTGTTGGTCTATCCCTTAAGCCCCGGCTTATGGTCCTGTGGTTGGCCATATGTCCACAGGCTATGTCTCCATGCAACCCCAAGCTATTAAACCCCTGGTTGATAAGATCCTGGATACACACCCTTGGTCGGTAGGCTAGCCCGACTAACCGGGCGCCATCCATGCTAATCATTTAATACATGGCATATGGTACAGTCTGGAGACTCAAGTCATATGGGACGGCCAATGCAATCGGGGCCTAGAGCATATACCAAATACGCGCACCAACACAAAAATGAAAGTCTGGTTATATGGAAAAGGTTCTAACCAGGGGCTAGTCCCTAACGGTTATCCACGCACCCCATGGTTTAGGAGAGTGGTCACATAGCACAGTTCTATGCAGGTGCCTCAAGGGCTGGGGATAGGCCCCAACCCTTACTCTGCCTAGAATACATTACCATATCACTTTATATAAAAAAATTCCACTATAGTTATAAAGTAACACCATGAGAGGGTTGGCTAGCCTGGCCCTGCCAAACCCTTCGCCCGGACCAGAGGTCACGGGTTTGAATTGTGTGCGCTCCATACAATTTTTCCAAACAACACGTCCAATGAATGGGTGCCACATGGAATCCCATGACTAGGCCATGTGGCACCATACCATATGCCAACTAACTTCCAAGTGTCAGCGCATGATTCAACCATCTACCAGCCACGTGTCTTCCACGTCAGCATCCACTGTACCTACCACATGTCACCCTTCCAGTGGTTCCACATGTCACCCCCTAACTTGTCCACCTGTACTTGCCTAATCAACAATCTTTCCACATCAGCATGCAATGCACATTGCCACATCAGTTGTACGGCCTGTATAGTCATCTTCCATGTGGCATTGTACAGACTGTACAGTCATCAAATTTTGCATGTTTGGAAAAATGAACAGACTATGATATCTTGGTCATACGATGTCTGTTTGAACCCGTTCAAGTTGCATTGGGTTTGTATCAACGAGGCCTACCCCCACGTCCATTTTGAATCCATTCTGAGCACTTTGATTTTTAGGCCTTCCTAGACCCATTTTGGTCTCGAGATCCAATTGTGGATCACACCTCCCCACTAAAGACCTTTTGGTCCTACAAAAGGTTACTTACCAGTCATCAAGTGCAGGATAGGCCACCCAACTTGTTCTCTATATTTAAACTCTGTCATGTGCACCTGTCTCATCAAGATCAACTGTAAAACAACCATGATAACTGACAACATATTGTTAGCCACTTGTATTCTGTCACATCTTATTGAATATCTTGACAACATTACTAATGATAACATCATAAATATGGTTGCAAATGAGCTAATATTTGTAATATTTTCACTACATTAGTTTATCTTGAAGCAAAGTGTGATTGATCTTCCATTCTACAATCATCTCATGTTATTGCTTAAGATCAATTACTTGATTTGAAAAAATTATAGGTGTGTTGCTTGCTTGAGATGACTTTCTTAATTGTTCCATTGTTTGAAGAGATTTATTTTCCTTTAAACTATGAGCATGAACCACATATTATTTTCCTTCTTTGGTTAAGTGATATTGATTTTTTTCCCTGTAGAAGATTGCTTTATGATTATACAAGTAAGGATTGCCTAAGACCATTCCACATTCATTGAGTGGCATCACATCACATGTTACCTCGTCCACAAACTTAGATGAAATTGCAAACTTTAATGTGCATTTCTTTGTTATGTGCAATTGATGATAGTTGCTTATCCATTTAAGTGTGTCAGGATAATGATGCATATGAGTGTTTAATCCCAATTGTTTAACCAATTCTTTTGAAATCAATTTAGATTGAGATCCACTATCTATCAATGTGTCGACCTTAGTGTGCCTCATTATGACCCTTATGTGAAACAATTTACTTCTAGAATCAAATCCATCACCAATTTTACCTGTCAAACCAACCAATGAGACTTTAGATTCATCACATGAATCTGATCCCAAGTCTGTTGGTTGTGTTGATGTTCAACTGTTTCTCTCCCTTTCCTTTCTTTGAACCACTTATGTCTCTTCTCGAGATTCAATTTCCAACAATGGTCCTCATCATGCCCATGTTTCTTGCTATGCTTGCAAGAGGGCTTCTCTTCCTTTCTTGCCACTGAATTTTCCTTCTTTCCATTCCACTTATTCTTTTCCTCTTTCCTTGAAGACGATTCCCCTGATACACCAACCCTTGTTTTCCCTGCTTCAATGTATGTTGCTTGAACAGAAACCTCATCAAGATTAGTAGGTCCAAACATGAATACATTGTTTCAAATATGTGCAGGTAAACCTTCTATACACTTCATAATAGTTTCTTTGGTATGTAAAGTAATATGTAACATCAATGCCATCTTACGAAAACCATTTGTGTATTCTCGCATTTTTGTCCTTTTCTTAGTTTAAGACCTTTCCATTCAATTAAAGATTTCTTTTTATAACCCAAAGGATAGAATTGGTTTATAAGTGTAGAAACAAAAGCTTTCCATGATGGAAATACATTACCCACTTGTTGCATGCCATTTTGCAACTTACTTTGCCACCAGATGAGTGTTGTGCCTGCAAGTCTAAGCGATGCCAACTTGATTTGAGTTTCTTCATCCTTGATTTGTTGCACACTACAATAAACATCCATATATCTGACCCAATCATCAAGTCTCTCTGCATTGACTTCACAATCATACATGGGTATTTCAAATTTCACATCAAGTTTTAGTAAAGGCATATATTGTTTATGTTTATGGACTTTTTTTTGCGGTGGATTTAGAACTTGAACTAGAAGAAGAAGAAGAAGTTGATGGAGAAGAATGAGGTGAAGGAGGAATTTGAGGAGGCTCCTCTCCTTCTTAGTATTAAACCTTTGAGTATTCACCTTGAACCGGTCTCTTCCATTCCAAGTAATCCTCATATAGAACCTTCATCATCTCCGACATGGCGAAGAAATTTTTTCGAAACTCTTTCTCATCATGAGAAAGTCCCTCTTTTGATGCCATATTCTCACTTTGATAAGTTATATTTATCAATCCAATCAATGGATTATATTCAACAATCTCACCTTCACCATGATTCAAATTTTCCTTGGTAATCATTCAAACTCAAAAACCAACCATCAACTAGCTCTGATACCACTTGATCCGTAAAGATCTTTTAAACGACAATGGTTGAGTTAATTTGCATGAGTTAAATTACCATTTAGGAAAAGAATGAAAGAGGAATAATTAAAGAGGAAACATAGCAGCCATAAGATAATATACATATCTGAACATAATTATGAATAACAACAAACCATAAAACAGCAAAGGGATAACAGAGTTCGTCAATCTCACCTACGTCTCTGGGCCTTTGTCTTAGTGGGTGAGGCTTTCATATTTCTATTAGAAGCTTTAAAATTACATCATAATAGTGCCAAAAGGATTAAAATCTGATATGGTCTTGTTCTACCAGATCTCAAGAACCCAACAAAACTGATGGCACTGAAATTGGATGCACAGATCTCCCAGAAATGGCCTGTAAAGGTGCTCTCCTCAATGGCTTCCCTGCAGAAAAATGGATTTGGCTTGGAAATTCTTCAGCATTTCTCTATTCTAAACCTCCCTTCATGGCTTCAATAACCTCTGGTTTATATAGAATTTAAGTGGGTAACAACCTCCCAACTTCTCCCTAATATCTGGCCTTAAAAAGGGTCCAATATCCCCCAATATTGGCCAAAATCTCTCAAAATTACTGAATAAATCAATAAAAATCTTAATACAAGGTATAAAAACCCACTTTTGCAAAATATTAGGGCGCAACCACTTTTTTGAAAGCCCTTGGTCACCTGGGCATCTTCCATGTGGCCCTGTCCCTACTGGCACACTGGTTTATCACTTAAGCCTCAGTTCTTGGTCATGTGGTTTGCCATATGGCCACAGGCTATGTCTCCACACGACCCCAAGTTATTAAACCGTCGGTTGATAAGCTCTTGGATATGCACCCTTGGTCAGCGGGCTAGCCCGACCAATCGAGCGCCATTCATTCTAACCCTTTAATACATGGAATATGGTACAGTCTGGAAACCCAAGTCATATGGGACAGCCAATGCGATCAGGGGTTAGAGCATATAGCAAATATGCGCGCCAACACAAAATTGCATGTCTGGTTATATGGAAAAGGTTGCAACTGGGGGCTATTCCCTAACAATTATCTGCACGTGCCATGGTTTAGGAGAGTGGTCACATAGCACAATTCTATGCAGGTGCGTCAGGGGTTGGGGCTAGGCCCCAGCCCTTACTCCACCCAGAATACATTACCATATCACTTTATATAAAAAAATTCCACTATAGTTATCAAGTAACACCATAGGTGGGCTAGCTAGCTTGGTCCTGCCAAACCCTTCACCCAGACCAGAGGTCACGGGTTCAAATCTCGTGCTCTCCATACAAGTTTTCCAAACAATATGTCTAATTAATGGGTTCCACGTGGAATCTCAAGACTGGCCCATGTGGCACCATACCATATGCCAACTAACTACCAAGTGTCAGTGCATGATTTGACCATCTTCCAACCACGTGTCTTCCATGTCAGCATCCACTGTACCTACCATTGTACCTACCACATAAGTCAGTTCCACATGTCACCCTTGTAGTGGTGCCACGTGTCACCCCCTGAATCATCCACATGTACTTTCCCAGTCAGCAATCTATCCATGTTAGCATACCAATGCACCCTGCTACGTTAGTTGTATGGTCGTATGGTCGGTACAGTCAGTTGCCACATGGCACTGTATGGACTGTACAGTCATCGAATTTTGCTTATTTAGAGAAATGAACAAACCATGATATATTGGTCATATAATGTTCGTTTGATCTTGTTCAAGTTGTGTTGGGTTCATATCGACGAGGCCTACACCCACTTCCATTTTGAATCCATTCTAAGCACTTTGATTTTTAGGCCTTCCTGGACCCATTTTGGTCCCGAGATCCAATTATGGATCACATGAGGATATTCATTTCTTCAATCTGGTCAAATATTTAATGAGTACTTAATAAATAATTGATATCTAAGTATTTTCAAATCAATTTGGTATCAAAGTTGGTTTTGACATGTGTTTTCGCGAGCCCCTGGTCACCTAGGCATCTTCCATGTGGGCCTGGCCCTACTGGCACGCTAGTCTATCCCTTAAGCCCTGGTTCTTGGTCATGTGGTTCGCCATATGGCTGTAGGCTATGTCTCCACACGACCCCAAGTTGTTAAACCCCCAGTTGATAAACTCTTGGATACACGCCCTTGGTCGGCGGGCTAGCCCGACCAACCGGGTGCCATTCGTGGAATATGGTACAATCTGGAGACCTGAGTCATATGGGATGGTCAATTCGATCAGGGTTTGGAGCATATACCAAATATGTGCACCAACACAAAACTGCATGTCTAGTTATATGGAAAAGGTTACGACTAGGGGCTATTCCCTAACGGTTATCCGCGCGCGCCATGGTTTAGGAGAGTGGTCACATAGCACAATTCTATGCAGGTGCGTTAGGGGTTGGGGCCTGCCCCAGCCCTTAATCCACCTGGAATACATTACTATATCACTTTATATAAATAATTTCCACTATAGTTATCAAGTAACACCACGGGCGGGCTGGCTAGCCTAGCTCTGCCAAACCCTTCACCCAGACTAGAGGTCACGGGTTCGAATCTCGTGCGCTCCATACAATTTTTCCAAACAACATGTCCAATGAATGGGTTCCACTTGGTAGCCCAAGACTGGGCCACATGGCATCGTACTATATGCCAACTAACTGCCAAGTGTCAGTGCATGATTCGACCATCTTCCAGCCATGTGTCTGCCATGTCAGCATCCATTGTACCTACCACTATACCTACCACATAAGCCAGTTCCACGTGTCACCCTTGTAGTGGTGCCATGTGTCACCCCATGACTCATCCACATGTAATTTCCCAGTCAGCAATCTATCCACATCAGCATACCAATGCACCCTGCCACATCAGTTGTATGGTTGTATGGTCGGTACAATCAGCTGCCACATGGCACTATATGGACTGTACAGTCATCAATTTCTTCTTGTTTGGAGAAATGAACAAACCACGATATATTGGTCATATGATGTCTGTTTGATCCTATTCAAGTTGTGTTGGGTTCATATCGACGAGGCCTACACCCACTTCCATTCTGAAGCCATTCTAAGAATTTTGATTTTTAGGCCTTCCTAGACCCATTTTGGTCCCGAGATCCAATTATGGATCACATGAGGATATTCATTTCTTCAATCTAGTCAAATATTTAATGAGTACTTAATAAATAATTGATATCTAAGTATTTTCAAATCAAGTTGGTATCAAAGTTGGTTTTGACGTGTGTTTTCGCGAGCCCCTGGTCACCTGGGCGTCTTCCATGTGGCCCTGGCCCTACTGGCTATTGGTATATCCCTTAAGACTCGGTTCTTTGTCATTTGGTTTTCCATATGGCTGAAAGCTATGTCTCCACACGACCCCAAGTTGTTAAACCCCTGATTGATAATCTTTTGGATACGCGCCCTTGGTCGGTGGGCTAGCCCGATCGAACGGGCGCCATTCATGCTAACCCTTTAATACATGGAATATGGTACATTCTGGAGACCCGAGTCATATGGGATGGCCAATGCAATCAGGGGTTGGAGCATATACCAAATATGCACGCCAACACAAAATTGCATGTCTGGTTATATGGAAAAGGTTGTGACCGGCGGCTATTCCCTAACGGTTATCCGCGTGCGCCATGGTTTAGGAGAGTGGTCACATAGCACAGTTATATGCAGGTGTGTTAGGAGTTGGAGCTAGGCCCCAGCCCTTACTCCACCCGGAATACATTACCATGTCACTTTATATAAAATTTTGTCACTATAGTTATCAAGTAACACCACGGGTGGGCTGGCTAGCCTGGCCCTGCCAAACCCTTCGCCCGGACCAGAGGTCATGGGTTCGAATCTCATGCGCTCCATACAATTTTTCCAAACAACATGTCTAATGAATGGGTTCCACATGGAAGCCCAAGACTGGGCCATGTGGCACCGTACCATATGCCAACTAACTGCCAAGTGTCAGTGCATGATTCGACCATCTGCCAGCCATGTGTCTTCCATGTCAGCATCCACTGTACCTACCACATAAGCCAGTTCCATGTGTCACCCTTGCAGTGGTGCCATGTGTCACCCCCTGACTCATCCACATGTACTATCCCATTCAACAATCTATCCATGTCGGCATACCAACGCACCATGCCATGTCATTTGTATGGTCGTACCGGTACAGTGAGCTGCCACATGGCACTATATGGACTGTACAGTCATCAAATTTTGCTTGTTTGGAGAAATGAACAGACTTTGATATATTGGTCATATGACGTTCGTTTGATCCTGTTCAAGTTGTGTTGGGTTTGTATCGACGAGGCCTATGCCCACTTCCATTTTGAATCCATTCTAAGCACTGTGAATTTTAGGCCTTCCTGGACCCATTTTGGTCCCGAGATCCAATTATGGATCACATGAGGATATTCATTTCTTCAAGCTGGTCAAATATTTAATGAGTACTTAATAAATGATTGATATCTAAGTATTTTCAAATCAAGTTGCTATCAAAGTTGGTTTTGACGTGTATTCGCAAGTGAATACTTACGAGGTTCGTACTCAAGCTTGTTGAAGGATCGTTTGAAGAGTACATTCATGAGATTGGTTTGAGGCATGCATTTTGAAAACAAAAAATGGATTCAACAAAAGACATGGATTCTTATAATCCAAATCCTTTTAGTATTGATGAGTAATTATTTTCCACATTCATGATAATGAAGGCCATGGTGGAAGAAATGTACGAGGATCGGAAGAAGGCCAAGGGAGAAAGTACAACGATAAAAACTGAAGTAGTTAAAGAAGAAGAAGAATGTGAAGAACCTTTAGAGCCTCCTTCTTCCCCATAATCATCATCATCATATTATTTCGATGAAAGTGAACATCCCTCTCATAAGAGGAAAAAGCATTCTAAAAAGTCTTCTCATTCTCATGATTTTCCTTTGTTAAAGCTAGATGTAAAGTTTGATTTGCATGTTTATGATTGAGAATTGGATGTAGAGAAGTTGGATAATTGGGTCAAACAGATTGAAGTATATTGCAGGATACAGAAAATCATAAATGACACTACAAGGATATAGTTGGCTACTCTTCGCCTGGGCAGCACAACTTTGATATGGTGAGAGAGTCGAACACAAAATGATCTTATTCAACATGGTAAAATTATTTCTTCCTGGATTGAATTTAGTGTTGCATTAAGAAAGCAATTGTATCCATTAGCTTATTTGCAAACATCAATGATTACTTGGAAACATCTAAGACAAGGAAAAGGGGAAAATGTTCAAGCTTATACATAAGAATTTCAAAGGAAGGAATTTTCTTTGGGAATTTCATTACATACACCTGAAACGTTTCTAAAGTATATTCATGGTATGCACTCATATCTTCATCATACTATATTGATGTTTAATCCTACTAATATTGATGAAGTATCAGTATAGGCTGCTAATCTTGAAGCTAGGAAAGGAAAACATGTTGTTGAGGATGTTTCATAGGAGCCACATGAATTCAAGGAGTAGTCGAAGGGAAGAGTAAGAATACAGCTATAGTGAATAAGGATGAAGAGAAGAAGCCTACATGTTCTCATTGAGAGAAGAAAAGACATGATGAGAAGAATTGTTGGAAGTTGCATCCAGAATTGAAGCCAAAGTGGGCTCAGACTAGGATGGGTAAAAATAAGACCACGACCATAGTTTAGGATCTTGGATCAAATTCTGAGGATGAAACTAAAGTTACAACTATGGGAATCAAAGGTAAATATTATGTTGAAAGTTTCAATTCACGTACTTCTTCTTAAAAGACTAATGTAATTCATGATGGAAGGAAAATAAATGATGTAACACCCTGTTTCCCTCAGTTTGTAAATATAACTATGTTGGCCAAGGGACTATGGAAAACTTAGTATGTGTGAATGTTTGATTTGATGGATCTTTGCATAAAAGGTAAATGGATGTAAATTATGTTATTTACTAGAAAAATAGATAAGTATTGCATGACTGTTGGAAAGGGGGTGTACTAAGAGAGACCACGATTTCTATGAAAGATATGGTGAAGGGGACCAGGAATGGTTGCGTTAACCTCCACCAAACCAGTACCTTACTAGATTTAATTGCTCACGACCAAAATAGTCCTTTGACCCAGGAATGAATTACAGTCAAGCTGGTAGGTAGGAAGACCTCCTCGAGATTCAATGAGGGGATGCGGCAGAGCACCCATCTGTAAGGCTTTCAGACCCAACCACGGACTGGGAATTCGAGCCGCATGAAACCTTGCTGAGAAACGCAAGAAAGGAAGGTGTGGTGGGCAGTAGAAGACCTGCGAATAGTGCAGAGATGAGAGGCTAAGCTCTCGGGTTCAAGGAAGAACTAAGAAATGAGCATTCTAGTCGTAGGGAAATGGCTAGTAGGGTTATGATACAAGATGATAAATGAGGTTGGTCCTCCTTGCTTGGTATCATGTAAATTGTTGCCAAGATCCTGCGGGAGGAGGAGAGTAACCTTCATCCCCTCTATCGTTGAGATGGAAGAAAGGATTTTATCGCAGAGCATCATGGTCTAGCTCGGGGGTGGCTAGTGGTAAATATTTTAGGAGTGACTGAGCCTATGGTTGGGTGGGAACGGGCACCCCTTTCAGAAGTCGCTTCATGTTATCTCGTTCTGATAAGTATTTTCCTACTTTATGTATTGAACTAAAATAATGGATAAATGCACAAGTTTGTGTATATATGTGTATTTATAAATGGTTTATGTGTGGAATGGTCGTGATATGTGTATGCATCCATATCCTTTTTAAATTATGCTTATGAATGATAGTCAGTATGCCCAAGAGTAGTCCCTGAGGATCCTTAGGATGTAATCTTGTAAGATGGCCAAGATAGAGACATCGTTTCGATATGAACCTGTCTGTTTGAAGAGGATACCTCTCTCAAATTCCTTGTTGTGCGGTCAGGACTCCAATCCCAAGTCCTTAACCATTTCATGATAACTCTCAGGAAGGATAGAGAAGTTGAAGCCTTGATAGTGGAGGTCTCTTCATTTGGAATATGAATGGACGAGATCCATTCGAGAGGACCCATATGATCAATACCTAGGAACCTTAGGCTAAGCCTAAGGAAGCTAAGTCTTCATGGATTTAGAGCTCCAAAAGTATGGGACTTTGGAGTATGACCAACCTTACCAACCTTATACTGGTCTAAGGTAACCAGGAGACTTAGTTTCCCGTAAGGTTGATCGGCGTTAGGCGGTTCCCCAGGTAGTTAGGTGAACCTATATTACCAACTAAACCAGGATCCAAAACCCTGAAGATTAGATTTGTGAAGGACCCAGAACCGTAGTTCGAGGGATCCTTTGGGTCCTTTCCCAGCCGTCAATATACTGGGGATGCTTAGCACTAGCCCCTTTAGTTCAGATATTGGACCCTTCGGGAGATGAGAGAATTTTTCATTGAAACACTCTCGAATGTCGAATCCCTGAGCCAACAAGAGTCATAGATCTATAAATCTACGTGGTTGGATCTCGACCGTGAGATCTGAAGAATGTTAGAATTTTGTCAGTCTGGGGTGACGTGGTGAACTGATGTCACCCAGGGTAATGTGGACCCCATCTTGACGTGACACATTTCACCCGAATTCATGTGTATCACATACCCTATAGGCCCATTGGAAAGTAACACGTGTCACCATGACCCATCCTATGTGCCACTTCTCAGTACATGTACACCTAGCCAACGTGGTTGGTGAAGTGATTGGGACTTTGGGAATCTAGGACTTCAGGACTTTGAAGGATCTAGGATGTAGTACGGTAGAGAGATTGAATGGCCCGAAGGTCGGATCCACGTGATGAGCTTATGGGACTTCGAAAGTTTGAAACTCCGAGTGGCCTTGTGCATAGATAGTAAAGAGGCATGAAGTGTCGAAGCGTTGAATCCCTCCATAGCTGATATAGGAGAAAGAGAGTAAGTTCAGTCATGGGATCAGATGGTGGATGGTCTTCTAACATGGAGGAAGGAACTTAAAAATAACATGTGTAAGTTGGATCCATGTGGACGCCACGTGGCCCTCAACCAATGAACGCCCAAAGAAATTTGGAGAGATATATTCATTGGTATGGGGTTCAGTTTTGAGCATGGAGACCATGGTTGGAAAATCTGGATGAGAAGAGTGTGGTAGAAAACCCTGAATGAAGGGTTTGATCACTTAATGAGAATGAAATTTTGAGACCCCATCCCTAGGAAAGCCATTGAAGGGTCGGGTGTGTTACAAATTGGTATCATAGCATGGTTACAATGCTTGGCCTTCTTGAGCTCATGGAAAAGTTGCATAAAAACCATATTTAAAGAAATTTAAGGGTGATGCCCTACCTTACCTCTTTCCTAAAGAGTCTGGTTAAACACTTACTGAAGAAAATAATGAAAGGTTTCTACTGTGTGTGTGTGTGT